>JAYESA010000004.1:249158692-249163692 GCA_036927795.1 Iris macrosiphon | reverse complement strand
GGCTCAAAAAGATAGGGGTATCACTCACGCATTTCATCCTCCCTCTCCCAGGTCGACTCACCCGGAGAGTGATGCCTCCACGTGACACGAACCAAAAGAATAGTCTGGTTCCTCAACACCTTCTCCCGTCGATCCAGAATCTCCACCGGCTGCTCTGGATAGCTAAGAGTAGGGCCCACCATGATCTCTGAGTGATCCAATACGTGACTGGGATCCTCCACGTACCGTCTCAACTATGACACGTGAAACACATCATGAACTCCCTCTAGCGTAGGTGGCAACTCAAGCCTATACGCCACGGCGCCGACCCTCTCAAGGATGTTGAAGGGTCCGACGAAACGTGGGCTAAGCTTCCTGCCTCCACCGAAGCGAATAGTGCCCCGCATCGGAGAAATCCTCAGGAATACCAGATCTCCAACCTAGCACAAACAAGGTCTCTGCACTTAGTCTAAAACAAGCAATCACAAGCAAACACAAGAACAAAATCTAGATTCTAGGTATACCTCGAACTCCAAAGGACTCCGGTGGCTATCGGCCCAATGCCGCTGCCTGTCCTGCGCCACCTGAAGTCTATCTCTGATGATCTTGACCTTCTCCGCCGCATCAACCACCATCTCCGGGCCAAGCAAAGCTCTCTCGCTTACATCATCCCATCATGATGGAGTGCGACACCTCCGTCCATACAACGCCTCGAATGGTGACATCTCGATACTGGCTAGGTAGCTGTTGTTGTAAGCAAACTCTACCAAGTGCAAGTGATCCTCCCAAAAGCCTCTGAAATCCAGAACACAAGTGCGAATCTTGTCCTCAAGTGTCTGGATGGTCCTCTCTGACTGACCATCTGTCTGTGGGTGATATGCAGTACTAAACTTGAGTTGGGTGCCCAAGCTAGCCTGCAGACTCCTCCAGAAATGCAAAGTAAAGCGACTGTCCCGATCTGATACTATGCTCACAGGAACTCCATGCAGTCTGACTATCTGGCGCACATACATCTCTGCTAGTCTCTCTGTAGACGTACCCACTTTGAATGGTAGAAAGTGGGCCAATTTGGTCAAACTGTCCACGATGACCCAAATTGCATCCTTTCCGCCTGGAGAACGGAGAAGTCCAGAAACAAAATCCATGGTCACATGCTCCCATTTCTACTCTGGAATGGTTAAAGGCTGGTGCAAATCTCCTGGCTTCTGCCTCTCTGCCTTCACCTGCTGGCACACAAAGCATCGGGATATGAAGCATGCTACCTCCCGCTTCATCCCGTACCACTATATATGCTCTCTCAGATCTCTATACATCTTGTTGGCACCTGGATGTATAGAATACTTGGATCGATGCGCCTCCTGAAGAACCTCCTCGTGCAACGACCCACTCGGCACACACAACCTGATACCGTGTCGCAATGAACCATCATCAGCAATGGTGAAGTCATCTGATAATCCAATCTGAACCTGCGCCCTGATGCTCCTCAGGGACTCATCCTCAAACTGTGTAGCCTTGATCCGGTCTACCAACTCTGACTGAATCTGCATTCCCCATATCTGTATCTCAAATCCAGGCACTATCACCTCAATGCCCAAGCTCTCTAGATCTGCCAGAAGATAACGATCTGTAGTCAGGCACATAGCTACCGGATACCTTCTCAACGCATCCGCAACTATGTTCGCCTTCCCTGGATGGTACTGCAATAATATGTCGAAGTCTTTCATCAACTCCAACCATCTCCTCTGCCTCATGTTTAGCTCTTTTTGGGTAAACACATACTTCAAGCTCTTGTGGTCTGTGAAGATCTCCACACGCTCTCCGTATAAATAGTGTTTCCACAACTTCAGAGCAAAGATGACCGCTGCCAACTCTAAATCGTGGGCAGGGTAGTTCTTCTCATGAGGACGTAATTGCCTAGAAGCATAGGCTATCACCCTCCCATTCTGCTGTAACACACAACCTAGTCCCTTCTCTGATGCATCACTATAGATAGTGAATCCTCCAGATCCTGATGGCAACGTCAACACTGGAGCTGTCGTCAACCTCCTCTTCAGCTCATCAAAGGCAATATGACACTCCTCTGACCAAACAAACTCTACGTCCTTCCGGGTCAGCCTGGACAACGGTTCTGCAATCCGGGAAAAATTCTGAATAAATCTCCTGTAGTAACCTGCCAGTCCCAGGAAACTCCTGACCTCGGCTACTGAACTCGGAGCACTCCATGCCTCAACTGCCATGATCTTCCTCGGATCCACCGAGATCCCCTCTCCAGTCACCACATGACCAAGGAATTCAACCTTGTCAAGGAAGAACTCGTACTTCGAAAGCTTTCCATAAAGCTTCTCCTTCTTGAGAGTCTCCAACACTATCCTCAGATGCTCCTCATGCTCCTCTGGGGTCTTCGAATACACCAAGATATCATCTATAAACACCACTACAAACCTGTCCAGATACTGATGGAATACCTTGTTCATCAGATTCATGAACACTGTCGGGGCATTAGTCAACCCAAACGATATCACTATGAACTCATACTGTCCATACCTGGTCCGAAAAGCTATCTTCGGAATATCCTCCCGCCTGACCTTTACCTGGTGGTAGCCTGTCCTCAGATTAATCCTGGAAAACACCCTCGCTCCGCTCAACTGGTCAAAAAGATCATCAATACGCGGCAGCGGATACTTGTTCTTGATTGTGAGGTTGTTCAGAGCCCTGTAGTCGATACACATCCGTATCGACCCATCCTTCTTCGGCACAAAAAGTACCGGAGCACCCCACGGGGAAGAACTAGATCTGATAAATCCTTTGTCCTGAAGCTCATCCACCTGCTTCTTTAACTCTATCAGCTCACTGTTGCTGACTCTATAGACGTGTTGGGATATCGGCTCCGTGCCTGGCACCAAGTCTATAGAGAACTCCACATCTATGTCCGGAGGCAACCCTGGCAACTCCTCCGAAAAGACATCCATGTACTCCTCTATCAGTGGATGTAGCAACCTCGGCTCTACCACCAGGGCTCCGCAGAAGACTCCCTCGCTCTGCTCCGCTGCTCCTCTGGCAAACTAAAACTCTGGATCACCCGGCGGACTAAACAACACTCTGCCTCCACGATAATCTATACTAGTACAATGCATACTCAACCAATCCATCCCGAGCACAATGTCATAGCTCGGAAGTGGCATTACGAGTAGGCACACACTCAACTCCCGGCCTCCCAAGGTAACTCTTCGGTCTCTGTAGACATCACTGACTAGGATGATGCCACCCCCGGTCGTGATCTTGTAGAGTCTAGCTAAAGGTTCAGCAAAAAGATGGTGTCTAACAACAAAAGATACAGACACAAAGCTATGGGAAGCATCAGAATCAAATAAAGCAAGTGCTGGAATGGAATCAAGAAGAACAGAACCTGAGATCACATCACCAACGGGCTCGGCCTCATCTACAATCAGGGCAAAAGCTCGCCCTTGCTGTCCTCCTCGGTGCTGCTGCTGGTGCTGAGCAAACCTCTGCTGCTGAGTCGGTAAAGGCTGTCCTCTCTGCTGTGCTGCAGGTGCTCTGGCTGGTCCCCTCTGAACGGCTTCTCCGTCCTGAGATGTACGAGCAAGTGCTGAAGGGCAATCCTTCAGCTGGTGATCTGCTGCGCCACACAAAAAATATCTGCCCAGCCTCTTCCTGCAAATGTCCCATCCGTGCCCCGGCTTTCTACAGAAAGGGCAAATGATGGGCTGCCTCTGGCCCTGCTGCTGTCCCTGCCTCTGCTGCTGGGGTACCTGCCGGAAGGGCGCGCGACCCTGACCCTGGTGCTGCTGAGTCTGCTAGAACGGCCTCTTCGTTGGGCCTGCACTGCTGCCTGCTCCGGAAGCGTCTCTGCTCCTCTTGGTCTTCAGCTCCAAGTCGTCCTCAGCCCTCTGAGCGTCGCTCACAATCTGCTCGAAGGTCGCCTCGCAGTCACTCCTAGTCAAGGACTTGACCTCCATGACCAAACCCTTGTAGAAATCCCGTGCCTTCGCTGGCTCAGTCAAACCCTCAACAAATCTGCCCAGACGACAAAACTCTGCTGCATACTCGTCCACTAGCATGCTCCCCTGGAAGAGCGCCTCAAACTGGCTCTCCAAAGTACTAAGAGACACATCTGGGAAGAACTTCTCCTTGAAAAGCTTCTTGAAAGCCTCCCAAGTCAGTCCCGGTACTGCTATCCGCGTATCTGTGCGGTACCAAGTAAGGGCAAGATCAAACATCTGGCTGCCCGCTGCCTCAATCTGCATACTGGCTGGGATCAGTGCTAGTCTAAAGATACCCTCAATGTGCTCAATCCAGTCGTTCGTTTATAGGATCCCCTCCGTACCCCGGAACTCTTTGGGCCACATCATCTGAAAGTCGATAATGGTGCCCGGCCTCGGATGCTGAGCCTGCTCTGCCTGTGGCTGGATCTGGGCCACTCTATCCACCGCTGTCATGGCCACCTGGTGAGCATTCTCAATGCCCATCCTCATAACATCTGCCTGGCGGTGCTGCGCGTCCATCATCTCTCTAAAGAACGCAAACAACTGCATGGCATCAACTGGTGTAGGCGGTGGTGGAGGAGGTACCACCGGAACAATTGGTGTAGCTCTCGGATCGATAGGAGTAAGAGGATCTCCGAGAGAAACAGATGCTCCCTCGACCGTAGGAGTGGCAAGTGGAGCGGTAGCGGCTGCCGGAAGTCGAGCAGGACGAGAGGTGGCAGACCTCTCGGTGGCAGCTGCTGGAACGGTGCACTGAGACCGTGTCTTCGGAGGCATCCTGAACACAGATCAAAAGAAGTCAATACGGTGCAAGAAACGATATCATTAAGAAAGGACAGTGATATTGCAAAAGGATACAATTTCAGGAAAATTAAGATAGCAAAAGGAATCAGGAAGGGTCCTAGTTGTGATTGAGCACACTCTCTCTCAACCTATATCCTATATCCTATTGCAGGTAAACCTAAAAACTAGACCTGTATGGGCCACCACCAAAATTGTGTCATGACCCGCACCCAA
>JAYESA010000004.1:248866192-249153692 GCA_036927795.1 Iris macrosiphon | reverse complement strand
TCAGCTCCAATTTCCATTGTTGCGATGCTACTTCCCCAGCGAGTTCGTATTCGAATCTTCGCCTGGCTTCCAGGTAAGTATACCTTGCCTTGTTGTACTATTTAAATTCAGTTAATATTAAATATTATGCTCTAAATATTATATAACTGTGCACGTCCGAGAATGACTCGGGTGCATTCGACGAAGACGTTGACGTTAGAACTTGTGTTTGACCTAGCGTCTATTAGACGTACCCTAAGTGACACAGTTATCATTATAACTCTAAGGCCTTGACACGTATCATTCTACGTCACAGAGTAAGTTCATGATAGGATATATGCTTATGCACTTGACTGGCCATCGGTGCGAGTAGCACGTGTGATGGTATTTAGCATAGTTGTATGGTTCTTAGTGACTTGCATATAGTTACGAGATATCCACGTCACACTTGAGACTTGTAGATTAACATTGGACGGGGAGGACGACTAGTAGGTATATGGGACACCCACCTCTTTTATACAGATATTGCGTTCTTTGGAGCGATACAGACGTATATATTTATACAGATACCGCATTCTTTGGAGTGTTGGACGTTACATGTACAGATACCACGCTCTTCGGGGCGTTTGACGTCGTGCAGATACCACACTTTTTAGGACGTTGGACATATATATTTATGCAGATACCCCGCTCTTTGGAGCATTTGACATTATTATATATACAGATTGCCCCAAGATGGGGGACATATGTGGCATATACTAGCCAGTCACGACGATTGGTGAATTACGTCAGCATATGTCTAGCCTACACTTCCCATATGCACTAAGTTGTCCTCAAATTGCATTCACTTAGGAGGATAGTTCACCCTGATTTACTTTACTCAGTATTTATATTATGGCATTTACTTTTGTATCTTGTTACGTCCCTCTGAGGACCTGGTTCCCTTCCAGGTTATTTGAGCAGTTTGGATGAGGCTTGATCTGGTAGTGTGTTGGACATCCTTGCAGGTATCATTATATCTTTTCTCTATTACAGTTATGTACTATTTCCCATTGTGACTCTGCTATTGTAGCCTAGTATTTATAGGCCTATATTATTCTCTTGGTCTATTCGAACGGCTATATTATTGGGCTGCAGACTAATGATGCGTACCATTCATTCTTGAGATTTTATTTACCATGGATTAAGATTTAGTTTAGTTGTTGGATATTAGAAATAGACATTTAGCTGGATCACTTAACTTTGGACAGCATAAGTGCACTTTGTCGGGCCCATTAAATTGGAAAGCCCTACAGAGTCATACCAGCTGGCCATTGCCACGTGTCTAGTCCCATATGTTTTGGGACTGGGGCGTGACATGGCTACAATATCAAGGTTCCAAAATACGAGCTAAACACATATTCTGTGGCTAAATGCCTCAAAAGAATAATTCTACAAGATCAAGTGGGCGATGAAGGAGAAACCCACTCATGTATAAGGGTGATCCTCGTGTTCACCATCTTGAGGAGGGAAGTACGGGAGATCCTGCGGTGTTGCTCCGATAACTGGCCATACAAAACACATTTGGGTCGTACCCCAAAACAACAAAGTACCACAAAGGAGCCAACTTAGGAACTAAAACCAGCTTGCAGACAAATCAATAAGAAATAATATAAGGAAATTAGTAAATAAGTGCAACAGGTAATATAACAGTTTAATAATTCTGGAGAGTATCTGTAATCAGTGCTCAAGTTACTACTTAAGATCAGTAACTGGATGAAGCAAGATAGGACCAGAAAATCAAGCAATCACGACCAATCATGTCCTACAGCTTGATACCATTAGCTAACTAGGGTTATCATAGCCCTAATTACTAGCACATGCAAGTTGAGATTCCATACAATCAAATACCCAGCAGACTATCTAGGTTATCTAGGCGTAAGGATACATAGAATAGATTAAAATCAAGTATATTATTTACATATAATGCAACACTTAACGACGTGCTGGAAGTGTGCCCCCACGATGAAGTGCTCCAAATCTATCAAGTGTCGCTGGGATACCGGAATTGCATATAGCCAGAAAATCTCTCTGGATAATTTCTAGATTATTATTCTAGTTATTAACTTAGACACGTTATTAAGAATTTTTGACCGTGGTGCTCAAATTTTTTCCTTAAACATGATGCAAGACTGGATTGGAGTTTGACGAGTACATTCAGGACAGGGACAAGTAATCAACCACAGAAAGTTATATTAATAGTTCAAGTAATTTTGTTTTAGAAATTCTAGCATGTCAGGAATGCGCTTTGTTAAGCCACTATCAGGAGTATCAGTACATTTCAGGTATCTGAAATCAGGAGTTTATGATTAACAGTGTAACTATAATCCATGCTCAGGAATTCCATATTCAGGTAAATGACACAGTTTAAAGTCTTTTCAAGGGAAACTTGCATTTATTGATATTCCTTAAAATATGCCAAACAAAGGACAAGCCAGGAAATAACAAGAAAAATACCATAAAAGTAAATTTCTACTAGCAAGTGACACCGGTGTATGGGATATATGTGGCGCATGGAGTATATGGCACATGGGATGCATGGTGCATATGATATATGGCACTTAGGATGCATGGCGCATGGGATGCATGGCGCATGGGCCAAGTCGGTAATGCGCATAACAAGATACGTCCATGCTCTAGGGGATGCGCCTAGGAGCTTTTGTCGTATGGTCTCCTTGCACATGAACTACATCTTCTCCAAATGCAAGTTCGGCCATAGAAAAGCTCCGAATTCCAAGGTTTGGTTTCTCCATGGGAAGCTCATTTGGAGTTCAAATCCAGCAAATTAAAGTTCTTAACCACTTAGAATCAAATTCTTTTCAAAATAGAACAACAAGTTTTCGAAAACAAGTTTTTAGAGATCAAAACAAAACAAAAAACTCAAGAACACCCAAACTCAAGAACACACAATATAAAAAAAAATAAATATGTAAGAAAGCTGTGAAATAAAGTTTAACAAGTTCTTCCTCATTGGCAAGTTGTAATTGCCTAAACCCACACTACTACCACTGCTACCACTACTACCAAGGGGGTCCGGAAGCCTAGGGATGCTCTTGGCTAGGGAGAGAAAAGGAGAAGAAGAGAAAGAGAATGAAGAAAAATAAAGGAATAAGGAAGAGAGAGAAAGAGAGGGACTATATATAGTAAGGGTGTCACCATCCACAATCCAAAAATTAAATAAAAGCAGTCTATAAAATCCAAAAAAATGCACAAGAAGCAATATACAACAAATATACAATAATAGTACACTTATACTAGATACGAATACGAAAATAGTGAGACGAGTCTCACAACTCTCACCTTCTTAGAAAAATTTTATCCTCAGAATTTCAATAAGGCACACGGTCTAGCATAAAAATTCCACGAAGACATGCAATAAAATAAGCAAAAACATACGAGTATTAATCATAAGCTACAAACTACCTAGAACAAGATAAGCATGCATAAGACAAGATTGCATAATACAATATTAGAGCATGAGATATATGAACAAGTATAACTTATGAGTAAAAAAAATACGGGTATCGAGCTCGGATATCATCCTCACGCTCCCAAGTTGACTCGCCCGGTGAGTTGTGCCCCCAAGTAACTCAGACTAAACGAATGGTTTGGTTCTTGTAAATCTTTTCCATCCGGTCCAAAATGGATACAAGCATTTCCTCATAATAAATCTCGGTACCAACGACCAATTTTGAATGATCGAGGACATGGTTTGTATCCGGTATATACCGTCGAAACTGAGATACCTGAAAAATATTATGTATCTCGCAAAGTGACGGCTGAAGAGCGAGACGATAGGAAACATCTCCTACTCGCTCGAGAATATCGAAAAGACCAATATACCGTGGACTAAGCTTTCTTCGCATACTAAATCTGATGACTCCTCGGGTAGGCAAAATTGAAAGAAATACATGGTTGCCGACAGAAAATTTAAGAGGTTGCCGTTGCGAATCGGCCTAATGACGCCGACGATCTTGAGCTACCTTAAGATTCTTCCTAATCTGCTTGACTACTTCAACTGTCTGGACTATCATTTCAGGACCAAGCAATTGTATTTTGCCAATATCGTCTTAAGCTAACTGTGACCTGCACTTCCTGCCATACAGTGCCTCGAATGGTGCCATCTGGATGCTTGCTTGGAAACTGTTGTTATAAGAGAACTCTACCAGGTGTAAGTGATTCTCCTATTAACTTCCAAAGTCAAGGGTACATGATCGAAGCATATCTTCAAGGGTCTGAATTGTACGTTTTGACTGACCATCTGTCTGCGGATGATAAGCTGTACTAAACTTTAGACGAGTACCCATACCCTGTTGAAGACTCTGCCAAAAGTGAGAAGTAAATATGGAATCTCTATCCGATATGATGCGGATTAGTATTCTATGCAATCTGACAATCTGCCACAAGTATATCTATGCTAACTTTTCTGTTGTCTGGCCCACTTTAAAAGGAAGAAAGTGAGCAACCTTCATGAGATGATCCATTATTACCCAAATAGCATCTCTGCCAGCTAGGTATCTAGGAAGACCGGTCACAAAATCCATGGTAATGTATTCCTACTTCCACTCCAGAATTGGTAAAGGTTAAAGAAGTTATGCTGGTCTCTGATGCTTAGCTTTACCTTATTGGCAAACTAAACATCGAGAGATAAACCGTGCTATCTCCATGTCCATACCATTCCATCAGAAATATTGACGAATATTACGATACATCTTCGTTCCTCCTGGATGCAATGAATACTACAAACTATGGGTCTCTAATATAATCTCGCGTTGAAGGTCTCCACTTGGTACACAATGTTGATTACCAAAACGGAGAGTTCCATCACTATAAATACGCAGCTCCGCTCTACGACCCACCTCACACTCTTCTCTGAGTTGTTGAAGCTTGACATCTATTAATTGTGCTACCTTGATTCATTCTACAATACTGGAGTGAACTTGCAAACCAGCCATCAATGCTACGTCGTCGGGTAGTATCACTTCGATTCCCATATCTCGAAGATCTTTCAATATTTCTTGCTGCACCGTAAGGAAATAAGCTCCTGCTCTTTGGCTCAAGGCATCTGCTATGACGTTGGCCTTCTGAGGATAATACTGAAGGTCAAGGTTATAGTTTGTCATCAACTCTAGCCATCTCCTCTGCCTCATGTTGAGATCCTTTTGAGTAAAGTCGTACTTCAAAATCTTGTGATCGATAAAAATCTCTACTCGGTCTACATACAAGTAATGTCTCCAAAGCTTGAGTGCAAACACTACAGCTGCTAACTCTAAATTATGTGTCGGATAATTCTTCTCATGGTCTCGAAGATGCCGAGACGCATAATCTATAACTCTGCCATACTGTATGAGAATACATTCTAATTATTTGCCCGACGCATCACAATATACGATGAACCCACCTGACCCATCTGGAAGCGTCAAAATAGGTGCCGTAATCAACTTCTGTTTGAGTTTCTCAAAATAGGTCTGATATTCATCCGTCCAGTCAAAGCGTACATCCTTATGAGTCAACTGTATCAATGGTGCAAAAATTCTAGCAATGTCTGCCATAAATCGTCAATAATATTCTGTCAATCCCAGGAAACTGCGAACCTCCGCAACCATTTTGGGTACTAGCTATGTCTCAACGGATTATATCTTCTTGGTATCCACCTCTGGACCACTTCTAGCAATACTGTGTCCCAAGTACGAAATGCAATCAAGCCATAATTCATACTTGCTGAACTTTGCATATAGGTTATGTTCTCTGAGAACTTGAAGAACTACACGAAGATGTTTCTCATGCTCTACTTCACTCTAACTGTAGACTAAGATGTCGTCGATGAATAATATCATAAATTTGTCTAAGTAGGGCATGAATATACTATTCATGAGATACATGAATACTGCTGGCATATTGGTTGCTCCAAAAGGATTTACTAGAAACTCCCAATGGCCATATCTGGATCTGAACGCCATCTTGGATATATCTTGCTCTCTGACCCTGATTTGATGGTACCCGGACCTAAATCAATCTTTGAAAATAATGTTGCCCTACTGAGATGGTCGAACAAGTCCTCTATCCGAGACAGTGGATACTTGTTCTTGATGGTTACCGCATTTAGGGTACGATAGTATCACATCCCAGTACCAAAATACAGAGACGGACACGGCTAGCTACCCCGTACACGGTACTATACATCGTACGACGATCACGGCTGTATCTAGACAAGGGGGCTCATGCTACAATTAGGTCACTTAGGATCACATGAACATCTATGTCCATTCAAACAAGAAATAGTAATCATAGAATGTCACTACCATATTCCAGAACAGGAGTATTTTCGTCTTTTTATTTAATTAATTTAATGTGTTAATATATTGTATGATATATATATATATATATATATATATATATATATATATATATATATATATATATATATATATATATATATATATATATATATAGTGTTCTTAAATGCATGAGTTAGTAAACTGGACCTAGAAACCCACTAGTTGAACCTCTGACCAAATTATAGGATTATGGATTTTTAATTAGTATATTTTTGGGATTTAATTATTGGGTATTATATTATTATTGTGATTTTATTAGATTGTTGTACCTTACCATTGTTTCAATATTGGGAGCGCTACACTAGCTTTTGTCTTTCAACAAATTTTACACCCTTGTCCTGGACGTGCCAGTCTTCCATTTTGACTTTTGTGTAACTTATAAATATGCCCTTTTGTGCTTAATTTTAGTCGCACAATATTTGTCGCATGACAGTTATTTTAATTCCCACTTTTTGTGTAATTTTCTAATTATGGGGGACTTTTATGCAAAATTACAGTGAGGTGTCCATATCTCATTGGACCCAACACATGAAGAAACCTCCCCTCTTCTTTGACCGATCACATATAATTTTTCCCATATTTTAGGAGTGTGCAACACTCAAAAACTTGCTATCTCACCATCTTAGCCATCAATTTAAACCAACACAATCCTGGCCATCCAAACTTCCTTCATGAAACACCCAACCCCATACCAAGGAATACATAGGCCGGCCCAATTTCCTAGGTTTACATCACCCTATTGCTCCCTATATATATATATATATATATATTTCATTATTTTCATCAACCATCTCAACATCAAACCTAAACCCTAGCCGACTTTAACCTTCCCATCACCCTCTCCATTCCCGCTGCCTCCTTCCCACAGACCCCGGTCATTCTCCGACCGCCTGAACGCCATCTCCGCCGAGACCCCGGCAGTGCCACACCACCGTCCTCCTTCTTCATCTCCTTCTTCATCTTCTCCGTCCAATCCACCCGTTCCCGACCGCCAATGACACCTCCTTCCACCATCACCATCATCATTATCTATACCATCGCCACCAACCGATCTCGACCGTAACACCCCGCAGTCAACCTCCACCGGAGCAGCCGACCCCCTCACCGCGAAGCACCGCCCTCAGTAGCCCTCGCCTGAGCCTTTCCTTCGACTCCATAACAGCGACTTCCCTACGCTGGACTCCTCCGACAACAGCGAGTCACCCTGACCTTCACAATCCCTTCGACCGCCGTACACAGCCGACCCCGCGGCCACCCTCGCCGGAGCCCGAGCACCGTCTCCGATCAGCGACACCCCCTCGTTCACGTGCACGCACAGGTTCGACCTTAACTTCCTTTCATGTTGTGTGTATGTGCATATGTGAATGCTATTAGGGATTAGCATATTGCTTCATGACAGTTTAGTTGATGTGATTGCAAGACCCGTGTCGGTGAACCTAATAACTAGTATGTGTGTGCGTGCGTGTATGCGTATAATAATTAGTTTGCTATATATATATATATTCCATGGAAATTGATTGCTAGTACTAGGTATGACTGTAATATATATATGTTGTATGGCCATAAGTGTTAGTAGTGGGTATCCCGTATTTGCATATGACTATATGACCCTGAATATTAGTGAATTGACTGCCTTGTATACACTAACGTACTGGCTTAGACATGTGTTGGTGTTACACGTGATTTAGATCTTTAGACATATGTTAGTGAGTTGACTGTCTGATTATGCACAACATTTGAGGACATGACACCCGTGCAGTTAGACGCACACTTGCCCCTGTTAGTTGACAAGTATCACCCCTGGCGTAGTCTCTGAATTCAGAGTAATTATGTTTGTGTGTATACTAGTGTAACGACTGATGCTATATTATTATTATACTATGTATATAGGACTGTTGGATTGTTCAGACGAGACTTCGAAAATAGGATATTGGTATTGCCAGCTCAGGATCACAGGTGAGTACATTCTCTGATAGTTTTCATTATGTTGATCATCTCTATGATTCTAGTTGTATAGCGTACTTGATTCTGACACTATGGATACACGGATAGCATCATCAAGACCTGTCACGAGGAGTCATGATTGGAATCCATCGTGCTAGCTGGGGACGGGGAAATATTAGTAGATTATGTGATCATACCCTACTCTACATGCATCATAGCTCACCCCACACATCACGTCGGGTACAGCCTGACCATTACATGCCTCATAGCCTGTTATATATGATTAGCCTGACTATTGCTCACATCATAGCTAGCCGGATGGTTAGCCTGACCTTACATGAATCATAGCTAATCATATATAACAAGCCTGATCTGTCCCAAGTCGATCACATGATAGACTGATATTTCACACACTTAGCTAGATACTTTATTCATGTATTTTTAGTTCATTGTTCTAGCATTTACTTGTATTTCTGTTCATTGCTAGTTGTACCATTGATAATGATATATTCTCCAATATTTTTTTATTTCCAGTATTTTATTATCTCCAGTATTCTTATTTCCAGTATTTATATCCATCTTGTATTTCTTTACATTGTGTTATAGTTTTTGTCAATATACATGGAACTGCTGTTAGTGCTTGTACTTTGCTCCAATCCTGACTGGATATATTTTCCATAGGATCTTGAGGACTTCTGTCCTACATATTATGGACCAGGTGTAGAGGAAGACTACATACCAGAGAGCTTAGAAGAGTCCCTTCCCTTAGAGGAGATACTACCTGCAGCTATTTAGACAGTTATTATTTTATGCATTTGAGTTTATGTTGAGACTTATATTGAGGCTTAAGTTGAGTTTATTTTGAGACTTGTTGAGACTATTTATGTTGGATAGCTAGACTATAGTTTATCTCTATTTTGAGTTGTTGTGCTTTACTTATGTCAGTAATTCTTATCTTCTATCTCATCGTGCCATTATTTCTTATAGCTATTATTGAGTTTATATTGTGAACTGTTGAGCAATATTTTATTCATTGTCCTTCTTATGGAGTTGATATCATTGATAGGTTGTGAGTTATGTTTACTATTATTGTGACCTAGACAATATTCTACCGTCGATGCTGCGGTGTAGGCTGGACGTACCCACGGCTCATGCCCAAATTCCTGGTGTGGGTCGTGACAAATATTTAGTGGTGGCCCATGCAGGTCTAGATTTGCATTTAGAGCGATGTCATAGTAGTGCTCACTTAGAGTATTACTACGAGACCGCGATAGGATATAGGACATAGGATTAGGATGAGATTATGCTCAATCACAACTAGGAAATTTCTGATCCTTATAATGCTATTCTGGATAATTGCTTCCTTTAGAATTTTACTGTCCTTCCTTGATGATACGTATCTATTACCTTAATTGATTCTTTTTGGTCTGTCTTCAGGATGCCACTGAAGACTAGGTCTTTGAGACTATGAGCAGCAGCTTCAGAGAGGTCTGCCACCTCTCGACCTGACGAACAAACATCTGGAGTTCCTCCTACAACTCCTGTTCATATGGGAGTATCTGCAGCTTTTGGGATTCCTCCTCCTCCCCATGTTCCGAGGGTTACCCCAGCTGTGACAGAGAATCTTCCACCACCACCAACTCCATTACTCGGAGGTATGCCTGTTGATGGGGCACAAATGCTCACACTGATCCAAGGCATGTTAGATGCCCAGAGAGTGACGGCGAAAGCTTAGCGTGTTCAAGCTGAGGCTCAGAGGGTGCAGGCAGAGGCGCACCAGGCACAGGCAGAGCTAATGAGAGAGAGCATGGAAAATTCTCATCAGGTAGCTCTCCAGGCTGTGGAGAGAGTAGCACAACACCAGCAACATCCTGGTCAGCAGCACCAAAGGCCAGGTACTATAGTGGAATTCAAGAGGATGATGCCTCGAGAGTTCAAAGGCACTGAGGGGATACTCTACGCTGATGAATGGCTAGAGGATATAGAGAGGAACTTGCGCTTGGCGCAGATTTCGGAGATTCTTCAGATCGAGGCCGCTGATAGTCAGATGTTTGATATCGTACTGACATGGTATCGTACGGAGCCGAGACTCGCTGTTGAAAGACTTACTTGGGAGGACTTCAAGGAGATTTTCAAGGAGAAGTTCTTTTCTGACGTAGCCATGGGAGCATTGGAGAGTCAGTTCCATGAATTGGTCCAAGGAAGCATGTCAGTTGACGAATACGTCGCAGAGTTTTGCCGTTTGAGTCATTTTACGCCATCGATAATTTGAGACCCAGAAGACCGAGCTCGGAAGTTCAGGAAGGGGTTGACTAGAGAGATCAAGTCTCGTACTTCAGGATGTCGCACTGCTACATTCGAGGGTATTCTGATGGATGCCCAGATTGCTGAGGATGACTTGAACCTCAGGCCCAAAAGAGGATGCGACACTTTTGGTGGAACAAGTGGTAGTACAGGACCGGCCAAGCATCCCAACTTCAGCAGTAACAGAGGCCATACCAGCATCAGCATCAACATCTGCAGCACCAGTCATCAGCTCGAGGACAACACCAGCAACAGCAACCACAGAGGCAGACTCAGCCCGCTATCCAGTGTACGTATTGCAGGAAGATAGGACACACTAGGGACATCTGCAGGAAGAGTTTGGGTACGAGCTTGTCCTGTGGATCGTCAGCACATCAGCTGAGGGACTGTCCATCTATTCAGACTCGTCCAGGTCAGGATGGAGCAACCACTCAGAGGGGACCAGCCAGAGTACCTACTATACTAGGAGGCTTGCAGAGGGGATCTCTACTTCCACCACAACAGCAGAGGTTTGCTCAGCACCAGTAGCAGCAGAGAGGTGCACCCCTGGGACGAGCATACGCCATGACAATTGAGGAGGCCGAGCCAGCTGGAGACGTGATTTCAGGTTCAGTTTCTCTCGATTCTATTCTAGCACTTGTATTATTTGATTCTGGCACTTTCCATAGTTTTGTATCTGTATCTTATGCTCTTAAGCATCGTTTAGAGACGGAACCGTTAGATAGTACTTACAAGATCACGACTGGAGGAGGCATTATCCTAGTCCGTGATTGTTGCAAGGATCGGAGAGTATCATTTGGAGGATGATAGTTGAGCGTGAGCTTACTCGTCATGCTACTTTCGGAATACGATATTGTACTCGGAATGGACTGGTTGAGTAGGCACCATGCTACTATAGATTGTCATGAAGGTAGAGTAATATTTTGACCACCAGGAGAACCAGAGTTTGAGGTCGCCAGAGGAGCAGCGGAGCAGAGTGGAGGCACTTTTTATGGAGCCGGGAAGGAAGAAGAGGAGTTGCCATATCCTCTGATAGTGGAGTTCCTGGATGTATTTCCAGAGGAATTGCCAGGCTTGCCACCAGACAGAGATATTGAATTCTCCATAGACTTGGTACCAGGAACGGAGGCCATTTTGCAACATATCTATAAAATCAACAGCGAGCTGGCAGAACTAAGAAGCAAGTTGACGAGCTGCAGGACAAAGGCTTCATCAGATCCAGTTCATCACCATGGGAAGCTCCGGTATTGTTCGTACCGAAGAAGGACATCACGGTACACATGTGTATCGACTATGGAGCTCTGAACAACCTCACTATCAAGAACAAATATCCGCTGCCGATGATAGATGATCTTTTCGATCAGTTCAGTGACGTGAAGGTATTTTCAAAGATAGACTTGAGGTCAGGCTATCATCAGTGAAGGTGAAGAAAGAAGACATACCGAAGACAGCCTTTCGGACCAGATATGGCCAGTTTGAATTCATGGTAATACCATTTGGTTTAACCAATGCACCAGCAATATTCATGAACTTGATGAACAAGGTATTCTACCAGTACCTTGACAAGTTCGTGGTGGTGTTCATTGACGACATCCTTATGTATTTGAAGACCCCAAAGGAGCACGAAGAGCATCTGAGGATAGTCTTGGATACTCTCAGGAAGGAGGAGCTGTAGAAAACTTCTAAAGTGTGAGTTCTTCCTTGACAAGGTTGAATCCCTTGGACATATAGTGACGGGTGACGAAATCTCAGTTAACCCAAAGAAGATTGAGGCAGTGGAGTCGTGGGCTACTCCCAGTTCGGTAGCTGAGATCAGGAGTTTTCTTGGGCTAGCAGGATACTAAAGAAGGTTGTACAAGACTTCTCCAAAATTGCAGAACCAATGACTAGGCTGACCAAGAAAGATATAGAATTCGTCTGGACGGAGGATTGTCAGGCCGCATTTGATGAGCTGAAGAAGAGATTGACGACATCTCCAGTTTTGATGTTGCCATCAGGGATAGGTGGATTCACTATCTACAGTGATGCTTCAGGGAAAGGTTTGGGTTACGTTCCTCAACAGAACGGGATGGTAATTGCCTATGCATCTAGGCAATTATGCCCTCATAAAAAGAACTACCCCACCCACGATTTGGAGTTGGCAACAGTTATCTTTGCTCTAAAGCTGTGAAAATACTATCTATACGGAGAGCGTGTGGAGATCTTCACAGACCACAAGAGCTTAAAGTACGTGTTTACACAGAAGGAGCTGAACATGAGGCAGAGGAGGTGGTTGGAGTTGATGAAAGACTTTGACATCTCATTACAGTATCAACCAGGAAAGGCCAACGTAGTCGCCGATGCCTTGAGCAGGTATCCAATGGCTATGTACTTGACAACAGATAGACATTTATTGGCTGATCTTGAGAGCTTGGGAATTGAGGTGCTAGTTCCAGGTATTGAGATTCAGATGTGGGGATTGCAGATACAATCAGAGCTGATGGATAGAATTAGAGCTGCACAGTATGATGATGAGACTCTGAGGAGTATCAAGGAACAGGTTCGGACAGGGTTGACAATGACTTCACTATTTCGGATGATGGATCCTTATGGCACGGCACCAGGATATGTGTGCCGAGCGGGGAGCTGCGCGAAGAAGTATTGCAGGAGGCATATCGCTCTCAGTACTCGATGCATCCCGGTGCCAACAAGATGTATCGAGATTTGATGGAGCATGTATGGTGGTATGGTATAAAGCGCGAAGTAGCATGCTTTATATCCAGATGTTTAGTGTGTCAACAGGTAAAGGCAGATCGACAGAGGCGAGGTAGATTGCTTTAACCTTTACCCATCCCAGAATGAAAGTGGGAGCACGTGACTATGGACTTTGTTTCAGGGCTTCCACGTTCTCCAGGAGGAAAGGATGTGATTTGGGTCATCGTAGATAGGTTGACCAAATCAGCCCACTTCTTACCATTCAAAGTGGGTACAACGACAGAGAGGCTAGCGGAAATATACGTGCGGTAGATTGTCAGATTATATGAGGTTCTTGTGAGCATCATCTCAGATCGGGATAGTCGTTTCACTTACCATTTTTGGAGGAGTCTGCAGGCTAGCTTGGGCACTCAGCTCAAGTTCAGTACCACATATCACCCTCAGACAGACAGGAAATCTGAAAGGACTATTCAAACTCTCAAATATATGCTATGCACTTGCGTTTTGGATCTCGGAGTTTCTTGGGAGGATCATCTACACTTAGTAGAGTTTACTTACAACAACGGCTACCAGGCCAGCATTGAGATATCACCATTCGAGGCTTTATATGGATGAAGGTATTGTACACCATTATCTTGGGATAATGTTGGAGAAAGAGAGCCTTGTTAGGACCAAAAATGGTCGTAGATATAGCAGAAAAGGTGAAACTCATCAGAGACAGACTGCGGGTGGCGCAGGACAAACAACGGCATTGGGCCGATAGCCACCGTAGATCCCTAGAGTTTCAGGTATAAGGTTTGTTATTTTTGGTTTGTGATTGTTTTATTTTAGATTGTATGTTAAGACTGTTTGTTCTATGTTGGCGATTTGGTGTTCCTACGGATTTCTCCGACACGGGGCACGATTTGTTTTGGTAGAGGTGAAAAGCTTAGTCCATGATACATCGGACCTTTCGTTATCCTTGCAAGGGTCCGTACAATAGCCTATAGACTAGAATTGCCACCTGCACTAGAAGGAGTACATGACGTGTTCCACGTGTCGCAGCTGAGATACTACCTGCAACTATTTAGATAATTATTCTTTTATGCATTTGAGTTTATGTTGAGACTTATATTGAGACTTATGTTGAGTTTATTTTGAGACTTGTTGAGACTATTTATGTTGGACAACTAGACTGTAGTTTATCTCTATTTTGAATTATTGTGCTTGACTTATGTCAGTACTTCTTATCTTCTATCATATCATGCCATTATTTTTTATAGCTGTGATTGAGTTTATATTGTGAACTGTTGAGCAATATTTTATTTATTATCCTCCTTATGGAGTTGATATCATTGACAGGTTGTAAGTTATGTTTAGTATTATTAAGACCTAGACAACGTTCTACCACCGATACTGCTGCGTAGGCTGGACGTACCCACGGCTCATGTCCAAATTTTGGGTGTGGGTCGTGACATAGAGCATATATGATAAAGCAATAAGGTGTCCTAAAAACTTTCTCAAGATATTCTGGAGATCAGCTGTACAAAATAAAGAGCTGGTGGAATATCAAAAATATATGATAGTGATCAGCTGCAGTCTGATTTAATACAATAATATAAGAAAAACTAAATGTTCTGACGTGCCGGCTAACAGGTGCCGGTGGCTAAACGTCCAAAAAAATAAAATTTATAATGAAGAGAAGGAAAGAAGAAAACCCACTCGTTATCTTCTACGACCATGTTTCTGGTACGAGCCATTAGTCGGGGGAAAGTATGCTGGACCCTCAAGTGTTGGCTCAAAACTTAGCCATGAAAAACCAGTGGGGTTAGACCCCAAATAGAAAGTACCACAAAGAAAGCATGAAATAGAGAAACAAAAACCTAAGCAATAAATATATAATATTATTTATAGGTTCTGCATCGTAACTTAGGTCCATGGCATATCCTAGCATAAAGGTCTAACCCTACAACCAAACAAGGATAATGGTTGAATCTATCACACTATGATAGTCCATTTCCCTAGGCTACTAACAGAATAATACAATCACAATCAAGTCCAATTAATAAGATCGACCAATCACTTATATGGCTTGCTAATTGTGGAGTCTGAGGTTATCTCAGAATAATGCATAATAGATATCCTCATATCACACCTAATTGTGCCAAATAAAATGATTAAACATGCACTTCACGAATTATACTAGTTCCCCAAAGGTCCACTGTGCTAGATTATGATATTAGCGGTTCCAATATTCCTATAGTAAAATAATGGCTTGGCACTATCTATAATAAGTCAGATACACTCCACTAAGACAGATGATATAGTATCTATAGTGGCTAGCACACAACATACTTAGAATGAATCTCTGTGGGAAGGTTCGTTGGCATGATCTCAGAAAACCGTTTCCTCCCAATATTACTACCACTTTTAGTTGCTTAATTAACCCTATATTATTTTAAAATCTTAAGGCGTAGCTACATGAGAATTTTTTTCAAGATGTCGTACAAAGTACGGGATTGCTAGATACGAATCTAAGAAAGTTTAATTTGGATTCACCCGAGCATGTATGCACCATTCGATAAATCAATATCCTAGCCATGCTTTGGTACTTGAATCACATATCATGTCTGTGTTGGGGGAAAAATATATTTATAATATCACGAGTTCAGGAATTTAGAGGCATTCTCGATGCACAACCCAAATATAAATCACTTATCACGTAACACGGTATATCGCACCTCGGTACAAAGATCATGAACAATATCAGGAAATGATTGTATCAGCACGGATACGATATTCGAGTCCAATTATCAAGATCATAAGCATGAGTTATAGCACAAAGTCGGGTTACTGAGTCCATTCTTTCCTAGAATCATAACACAAGCAATAATCAGGATAAACCATAATAAAGGATGATAAGAAATATTCCAAATAAAGTAAATAATCCTAAAAAGAAAGTACTGCGTGTACATAGGGAGTCACTAATGATAATACGTGTCTAAGTCATGCACAAGAAGGTCAGGCCGCATGCTCCTCTAGGCTGCATGCTCCTCTAGGCCGCATGCTTCTTCATTCCGTATGCTCATCCAGGCCACATGCTCTTTTAGGCCGCATGCTCGAGCAACAGTCAACTACTTAGGACAAGTGCCGAAGTGATGAAAAATAAATGAAGTGTTAGGGAAGTAACATAAAGGTGATTGATGTGACAAGGCAAAAGTGTCAGAGAGATAAAACAAAAGCACAAGGTTGTGCAGAGACACAAAAGTCGTATAGAGGCATGTGCCAAAGAAGATACACATGGCTCATGGCCGCATAATCTCCTGGACGCATGGAGTCAGGCCTTAGTGAATTTTTATGCGTTCAAGGTACTATGCGTCCGACTTTTGAAATTATGCACAAGCAGACATGCGTCCAACAAGATGGGCGCATGTTGGAGGGGGCGCATGTTGCTGGGCCGTATGGTACTCCATCATCCCAGAAGATCAAGTTCGGCAATGGAAAAACTCCAAAAAACCGAAAAGACTAGATCTGCCATAAAATCCTCATCTCAACTCCAAATCAATTGGTTCAAAAGCCAAACAACTAGAAATAAAGTGCTCCATCACATAGAACAATAAGTTTTTTTAAATTTTTTTGAAGATCAAAACCAAAAAAATTACTCAAGAATACCCACACTCATTAAAATCAAGATGTACACCATTCCATCCACCAAATTCAAAAATACCAAGTTCTAAACATGCTTAAAATTACACAATAAACATAATAGACCAAATAATATAGAAGGTTTATTCATTTCTCATGCAAGGTGTATTTGCCTATGGAGGGAGGGAAAAACCTAAAAGCGAGAAGGAAAAGAAAGAATGAAGAGGGAGAGAGAAAGAAGTTGGGTTATATAGCTAGGGTTTGAGGTTTAGACCATGAGTTCAACTCATGACCAAACCAACCCAAACTAAACCAAACCAAACCAAGACAAACTAAAGAATGGGTCTAGTCTCATGCAACTAAATAAATAACATGCCAGCGAGAATAATACGCCTCCAATACATATGTTAGGAACGGGGAGTGACATCTCTATCCACCTTAGAAAATTTTTGTCCTCAAAATTTGAATCCAAGTAAAGCTAGAGAATTCAGGACAAGCACGATATAAATCTTCTAGCAAATCGTAACATGCAAGCAATAACATCACAACACATATGTGATCGCCTGATCACGAAATTTAAGATATGAAGGCATGAGGTAGAATATACCTTTCTAATCGAACATGTGCGGTTATCGAGACCATATATCGTTCTTGTGCTCACACGTAAATTCTCCAAGAGTGTGATGGCCCCAGGCAACTCGAATAAGAGAGATAGTCTGGTTCTTGAGTACCTTCTTCCTTCAGTCTAGAATGGATACTGGTTGCTCCTTGTAAGATAAGTCGGTACCAAAAACTAATTCAGAGTGATCGAGGACATGACTCGGATCCGGGACATACCTATGCAACTGAGATATATAAAATACAACGTGTACCTCACGTAGTGAAGGTGGAAGGGCAAGATGATAAGCCACATCGCCTACCCGATCGAGAATGTCAAATGGCCTAACGTATCACAGACTAAGCTTTCCGCGGACCTCGAATATAATAACTCCACGGGTTGGCAAAATTCACAAGAATATGTGGTCGCCGATACGAAACTCTAAAGGCCTACGATACTGATCTGCCCAATGACGATACCAATCCTGCGCAACCCGAAGTCACTCTCTGATCTTTCTAAAAACTTCTATTGTGTGTGTGATCATTTTAGGGCCTATCATCTTTCGCTCAACAATGTCGTTCCATGTCAACGGTGATCTACACCTCCTGTCGTATAGTGCCCCGAAAGGTGCCATCTGAATATTGGCCTGATAACTATTGTTATACGAGAATTCCACTATGTGAAGGTGATTCTCCCAAGATCCACCAAAGTCTAGGGTATAGGCTCGTAACATATCTTCCAGGGTCTGGATGGTCCTCTCTGATTGTCCGTCTGTCTGGGGGTGGTACATAGTATTGAATCTTAACATCGTACCCAATCTCTCGTACAAGATTCTCCAGAAATAAGAACTGAACCTGGTATCTCGATCGGGCACTATGCTTACCGACATGCCATGTTGCATCATAATCTGTTGCGTATACAAATCTGCCAACTGCTTTGTAGACTCTCCAACTCCGAAGGAAAGAAAATATGCCACTTTTGTGAGACGATCCACTATCACCCAAACTGTATCTCTCGATAATTTGGGCATCTAGGTAAATTGATCAAAAAATCCATGGTGATGTGTTTCCACTTTCACTCTGGAATAGGGAGCTGTTGTAATAACCCAGCCTTTCTGTGTTGTTTTGCCTTCACTTGTTGACATATCAGACAATACGATACGAAGCGTGCTATTTCCCTCTTTATTCCATTCCACCAAACGTGTTACTTGATATCTTGGTACATCTTCTTGCCTTCTAGATGATTGGAGTATTGGGAACTATGTGCTTCAGTCATAACTTTTTGTTGAGTATCCCTGCTTTGTACATATAGACGATTCCCAAACCTTAGCGTTCCATCCACATGAATCGTCTTACTCTTTTCGAAGATCGGACTCACATTTTGTCCGTAGCTTCTGAATCTTCGGATCCTCTGCTTGAGCTATCTTGATTCTATCCATGAAAGTTGACTGGATCTGTAGGCTAGCCAGAACTCCTGTATCTTATGGTAGCACTATCTCGATTCTTATCTTTTGTAAATCTTTTAGAATGTGCTTCTGAGTGGTCAACATACACAGTTTACCTTTTCTACTAAGTGCATCAGCTACTATATTTGCCTTGTCTGGATAGTATTTAAGTTCCACATCATAGTCTTTCAATAACTCTAGCCACCTTCTCTGTCTCATGTTTAAGTCCTACGTAAAAATATACTTCAAACTCTTATGATCTGTAAAGATCTCCTCCCGATCACCATATAAGTAGTTCCACCATAACTTAAGTGCAAATACTAATGCTGCTAACTCCAAATCGTGAGTTGGATAGTTCTTCTCATGATCTCTAAGCTGCCGAGAAGCATACGCTATCACTCTCCCATGCTGCATCAAAATACATCCAAGCCCCTTGCCAGATGCGTCATAATAAACCGTGAATCCTCCAGAGCCTATTGGAAGAGTAAGGATTCTTGCAGAGATTAACTTCTTCTTCAACTCTTCAAAGGCAATCTGGCATTCTGTTGACCACACAAATTTAACTTCCTAGCGTGCCAACCGATTCAAAGGTGCTGAGATCATAGCAAAGTCTGACACAAATCTTCTATAGTATCCTGCCAAGCCCAGGAAAGTACGTACCTCCGTCGCTGTCTTCAGAATTGGCCAGTTCTTTACTGCATCTACCTTCTTAGGATCAACTGACATTCCTATTCTAGAAATAATATGCCCAAGAAAGGAGATATGATCCAGCCAAAACTAATACTTACTAAGCTTCATATATAACTAGTGCTCCCTCAAAGTCTGCAGTACTATCCTGAGATGCTCTTCATATTCTTCCTCATTACGAGAATACACAAGAATGTCATCGATAAATACTACCAAAAATTGGTCTAAGTATGGCATAAAAATATGGTTCATCAAAACCATGAATACCGCTGGAGCATTAGTTAGTCCGAATGACATAACTAAGAATTTATAATGCCCATATTGTGACCTAAACGTTATCTTCGGTATATCCTACTCTCGAACTCGCACCTGATGATATCCTGATCGTATGGGACCGTGTATGGAAACTCTAGAGGGGGGGGTGAATAGAGTGTATGTAAGCAGCGGAATAAAATCACCTGTTAAAATATAATTCTATGGCATGCAATAATGATCAACTACTAGCAGTTAGAATATATCTCATGTGTAAGTGATACTGCTAGCAGTGTTATAAAAATATATAATAGAGTGAGAGAAAGCAAACCCAAACACCAAGATGTATACTTGTTTCCCTCTGATAGGACTAGTCCAGTCCTGAGAACTCAAGCTCGGAGTTGTATCCACTATAATCACCAATAGTGAATCACAAGCTTTAATCCGAAGGCTTTCCACTTCTTACAACCACGAGATTTGATCCAAATTCTCACAACTTTACAGCTTGATAGAGAGAGTAACTGATAAAAAAAGCTCTTTACAACTTCGAAGACTTCTAGATTGAGATCGCCCTTGGCACTAGGACGGCTAGAGAGTTGCTCTTTGAGATGGTAAAGTTAAGGCTTTAGAGGTTTGCTCACAATAGGATAGAAGACTTAAGAATGGTTGAGTTGTGTAAGAATGAAGAATTCTAATCCTATTTATAGGGTGTAGGCAAACAGAATTCGGCCAAAATTCGATCAGGGTTGAATTCAAATTTCCAACCTTTGGACCAAGAAACCAGGAGCTATTGAACTGGTTGATTTCATAACAAAAGGGTAACTGAGTTCGATCCGAGTTCGGCCCGAGTTTGGCCCGAGTTCGGTCTCTTAGTATGGTTGACTTTGTAAATAAATGTGGCCTGATTTAGTGGATAGGTTCTTTGATTTGTTTGAGTAGACTAGGTATCTAGGTATAAGTATTTAGGATTTGCCAGAACAACTCAGCTTACATCAGTCCTAAACTCAAATAAATAAAAGATTCAAATAAATAAAATATTATATTTGAATAAAAACTAATAGCTGTTGCAGAGTTTGACTTTAGTAATGGGAGTTGATATGCTTTGCATCGAGTATCTGCTTTATCTGTATTTTTGATCTGATATTTGACAATTATCAAAATCAAGTTGACTGTGACCACTTTGTGTCAATAATATCCCCCATTATGATAATTGACAAACAATGCCAAAATGCACATATGGTGAGTCTGATGTAGACTTGATGCAAATAGTTAAAACGTAGACAAAATTTCTTTGAACGTAGACCTTTTCGTTGAAAACTAGATTTTTAGAAAAAGCTCTCCCGTAAGTAGATCTTTTCTTTGAACGGGAGCACAACGAATGACCTGTAACTTGACATTTCTTTATAGCAAAATTAGGTGCAGATATATCAACAAAATATTATATGTTTATCAACCAAACATAGACTATAATCAAAATATTTTATTTTTCACATTTGTTATCACATTTTGTCATTTTTTCCCCTTTGTCAATATATCATAGTGGGAAAACTCTCCCGTAACGAGTGATTATGACAAATTTGAAAAAAGATAAATTAATCAGAACATGCATTGTTTTAATCAGAATAAGTAACAAGACTGGCAAATATATAGAGATACAAATATTATAAACATTTTACGAACATTTTAAGCAAATATTTCTAGTATACTAAAATAAAAAACAAATATATCTATATAGACACAAGAAACTATCACAAATCATTATCAACAGCATCAGCAGACGGGTGATCATCAAAGTATGCTCCGGTAGGGTCAAAGTACTGCTAATCAAATGGATCATCGATCCTGTAGCCTGAGCGGGAAGGATCACGAGCCACTGGGTGAGGTGTAGTAGGATGATGGGCTAGGTGATATTGAAGATCTGCTAGGGAGTTGGCTAATGTGTGTGCCTGAATAGTTGTGCGATAAGACTGGTCACGAAGTCGAGTGATAATCATAGTGTTCTGCTCCTTGTGTTGAGCAGCTATCATCTTGTTTTGCAACCTGAATTGCTCGCGGAATATTTCTTGGATATAGTCCAAGGTAGCAGGCTGTGCATAGGATGATGGAGTAAGAGTAGAAGAAGCTGGGGCTGGATCAGCTAGTGCATTAGAATCATATCTAGATGAGTCATTCTTATCAAGAACAAGATAAATAGGCTGAATCCTATGGGCTTTGGTCTGATAAGTTGGCTTAGATAGATAAGTGGGTTCTTCCATAGGAATGTGAAAGTTCTCAAAGATGAGTGGGAGATACATGTCATAAGAAAGTTAACGTTTGTGTTTACAATATTCAATCATCTGTCGAATCATGGTTTTAGGAAGGCTAAAGAGAGTGGATGTGCAGAAGTGATATAAAGCAGACATCTCCCTATAGGTCACATCATCTTTGGAGGTTTGCTTGGGAATGATAGCAGAGTATATTATACGGTAAAGTTCATAAAATTATTGGTTAAAATAACGAGCACGAAACTTTCCGTCAGAACAAGGATGAGGGACGCAAAGTATGTCCCTAAAGGAATCAAGAGTGATGTTGTCTCTGAGATTGAGTTTGTCGATCTCAACTAGGGCATCTCCCTCGTTAGGAATTTTAAGAATTTTATCCAAGGTTGTATCATCAAATTCAATATCGATTCCACCCACTCTCGAAGAAATAGACCATTGATTATGAGATAGATTGCAATAAAACATGCTAATAGTATTTAAATATATTGGTTTTCTAGTTTTGACTAGACGATGAAGATAAAATTTATAAGTTTAAGTTTTTGGGCAAGAAAAGTAGTAAAATTAATATGATTGCCCTTGCAATTTTTTTTTTGCAAAAAATTATTGAACCATAGATTTGAAACATCAATAGAAGTAAAAATAAAGTCATCATATTCTCTTGGGTTTGGAATATTAGGAGAAAATAAGGAATATATAGCATCATCACTAGAGGCTTGAGAAGAGGAAGCTTAATTTGCTTTTCTTTTCTTTTTTCCCAAATTTAGGAGCCATGAATTAGGGTTTGAGAATGTGAAGATTGTACCTTGAAAAGATTGAAGGGGATAAAGAAGAATCTCACCAAGAGCCATAGATCTCAAGTTGAGAGAGAAAAAGCCTTTGTGGAGGGAGATCACAAAACTATGGTTTGGGAGAAAAGTGTTTGTTCTCGGTTTTGAGAAGAAGGATTTGGGAGGATGAAGTAATGAGAACAAATCTGTGGCTGCTGCTGTTATATAAAAATACTTGAACCGAATTCGAACCGAGTTCGGACCGAACTCTGTCCGAGTTCTGATAGCTCAGGATTTTGAAAATATGTTTTTGTAGAATGCTGTAATAGTTATATGAAAAAAATATAAGTGATCTTATAATAATACAAGTATAAAATATATGAGGTCTATAACTATGACAGGCTATTATCAGTCATTGCTTTTAGACAAGTCATTTAACAGAATTTATATACAAGTCAATTACTGAATAAATGATAATTGTACTTAAGAAACATTTATAAATAGCTCTTTTTATATCATTACTCAGTGAGGTATTTTTGTTATTATTAATTAGCTGTAGGGGTCGGTTCCTAGCTAGCGGTGGTCCGAAGACACTTAAGTACCGTATCGCTTAAGGCTATTTACACCTTGTTAACAAAAGGACCCTTTAGGCTTTTCAACAATAATTTCTATAACTTTAAAGCATAATATTGAAGAATTATTTGACAAGAGTTTCTTCGTACACAATTTTAAGAACAATTATACTACTATAGATAAGAAATTTTGTGTTACCATAATGACTTAATAGTCATGTTTCGTTGTTGGTGCAATTGCTTATGAGAATATCCATTTATCTTTTTATAGTTACCAACTTTCCCCTTTACCATTACATCTTATCGCAAATCGTTCCACCTATATGATTAGAATAAGATTTTGGTATCCAAGATTTGGATCCATATTTGTTAGCTTTAGTTATCCACTTATACATATTCATATCAACCAATTTTCTAGCCTTACACTGATGTGTAATGTGTCCTTTTAAACCACAATAATAACATATAACATAGGCATTTGTGTTGGGATGAGTATGTGAAGTAGTGTGACATGTCTTGCGAGGATATTTGTAATATGATGCATGATTGTGTGAAGTATGTTGTGTTCTACATGCATGATAGTGTGAAGTATTTGATTTGCTTGCTGGTGTCATGTTGTGAGTGATCTTTTGTTTAGCTATGTGTCTCGTTTTAGACTGAATAGTAGGTTGTACGATCTGCTTTCCCAATCTAATCTTTAACTTTTTAGAGGTGGCATATAAATCTCATATTTTCCAGTAAGAGCATCTATCTTAAGTGAGGCATTAGATTACTTCTCCTTTTTCTGTTTTAAGTCTTCCTTAAGTTTAACATTTTCTTAATTGCTTTCATCAAAGCAAGCAAGAGCTTCTTGTAAGATAAGCTCAAGTTTGGAGATTTCAATTGATTCATCAGAAAATGAGTTTTCTTTAGCTTCCTTTAAATAAGCAAATAAGCTGATCACTCTTAAGATGATAAGATTTGATATCTTTTCGAGCTTGTTTATAGTTATTTCTAAGCTTATTATAGTCTTCAAAAAAATTATTAAAAGCATCAGACAATTCATCATACGGAATATCTTTTGCTAGAGAGTCATTATTTACCTCGCTTACTATTAAGCACAAGTCTGTCGTATGTTGAAGATTTTTGTCATTCTCATACTGGATGCTTGTATATATTGCTAGACTTTAGCTTGGGCATAAGTTTGCAACATCTTCTTCCTTGATTTTATCATTGTTGTATTGAATGTCTGCATCTTTCTTTGTACATGTAGCTTTTTCATGTTGATATAAGCTTGCAATATCATGAGGTTCTTCTTCAACTTCTTTGTTGTTTTCATAGGTTGCTTCCAGCATTTTACATATTTTATATGATATTTTGCACTTGGAGATAAGTTTGAATTCGTCTTCTTGTAGAGTATAGTAGGGCATGTATATTGCCTTTTCATTATCGCTTGATGCTTTCTTTTCATCTTCGGTATATTTATTATCTGCTTTGTCAACTCTTTTGTAACCATTAGTAACGTAAGTCCATAAGTTAAAGCCAAGAGATTTTAGAAAAGCACTCATATGTATTTTCCAAAATAAGTAGTTTGTGCTGTTAAAAACAGGTGGCTTATCAAGGAGTTGGCTTTCACCATTAATGGGAAATAGTGATCTTGTTATTGCCATATGTTATACTCTTTAGATGTTAATCCGATAATAAAGAGAGCTTGCTTTGATTATGAGCAATAGTTCATATATAAAGAGTACCAGTTCTAATACCAATTGAGGAGCAAATGATATCAGTAATATCTATATAAAGAAAGCACATGCTCTGATACCAATTGAAAGAGAAATTGGGATCAAAAACTAATTAAGAGACTACTTACTTTGATACAAATTATGGAGCAATTGATATCAGTAATAGTTCCAATATAAGAGTACCTGCTCTGATACCAATTATGGGATCGTGTATGGCAACTTTAGAGGGGGTGAATAAAGTGTATGTATGCAGCAGAATAAAATCACTTGTTAAGTGGGACCGTGTATGGCAACTCTAGAGGGCGGGGTGAATAGAGTGTATGTATACAACAGAATAAAATCACCTGTTAGAATATAATTCTATGACATGCAATGGTGATCAATTACTAGCAGTTAGAATATATCTCATGTGTAAATGATACTACTAGCAGTGTTATGAAAATATGTAATAGAGTGAGAGAAAGCAAACGCAAACACCAAGATATATACTGGTTTTCCTCTGGGAGGACTAGTCCAGTCCCGAGAACTCAAGCTCGGAGTTGTATCCACTATAATCACCAATAGTAAATCACAAGCTTTGATTCGAAGGCTTGCCACTTCTTACAACCACGAGGTTTGATCCGAAGTCTCGCAACTTCACATCTTGATAGAGAGAGTAACTGATGGAACAAAGCTCTTTACAACTCTGAAGACTTTTAGACCGAGATTGCACTTGGCACTAGGAAGGCTAGGGAGTTGCTCTTTGAGATGGAATCATTAAAGTTTTAGAGATTTGCTCACAATATGATAGAATACTTAAGAATGGTTGAGTTGTGTAAGATTGAAGAATTTCAATCCTATTTATAGGGTGTAGGCAAACAAAATTTGGCCAGAATACGGTTAGGGTTTAATTCAAATTTCTAACAATTGGGCCAAGAAATTAGGAGCTATTGAACTGGTTGATTTCATACCAAAATGGTAACCAGGTTCGGTCCGAGTTAGGCACGTGTTCAGCCCGAGTTTGGTCTCTTAGTATGGTAGACTTTGTAAATGAATGTGGCATGATTTGGTGGATTGGTTCTTTGATTCATTTAAGTGGACTAGGTATCTAGGTATAGGTATTTAGGATTTGCCAATGCGACTCTGCTTACATCAGTCCTAGAGTCAAATAAATAAAAGATTACATTTGAATAGAAACCAATAGTTATTGCAGAGTCTAACTTTAGTATTGACGGAGTTGATATGCTTTGCATCAAGTATTTGCTTCATCTGTGTTTTTCATTTGATGTTTGACGATTATCAGAATCAGGTTGACAGTGACCACTTTGTGTCAATAGATCGCAGATCTATCTTGGAGAAGACTCTTGCTTCGCTTAATTGGTCAAATAAGTCATCAATCATGGGCAATGGATACTTATTCTTCACTTCCACCGTATTCAATCGCCTAGAATCCATGCACAACCGCGTTGGTCCACTTTTTTCTTCACCAATACCGCTGGTGCTCCCCATGGTGATCCACTGGTATGAATAAACTTTTTTGCCTTCAGTTCTTCCACATGTCGATATAAATGATCAAACTCTAATTGTGACATTGGGTATACCTTCTGGATATTGGTTCTGCTCCTGGCAACAACTCTATACAGAACTCTACTTATCTAACTGGGGGTAAATCGAAAAGCTCGTTGTTTGCGAGAATTTTTTTTTATACGAAACTTTTGTGTTACAAACTGTTAAAAAGTACAAAAGATCCTAAACAGGAATCTAAGTATAATCTGATTCTTGGTAAGTATAGCTATAGAGATCTGATCTGCAAATGACCACTTTACTTCTTGGACCACTCGATGTTAAAAAAATGCACATGACGACAGAGAAGTGTAGGGAATGCTATGAACAACTTGGAGAGTTGAACAACAAGAAAGCTCTGGGATAATGGCACGAGAAGCTTCTGTTTCTATCACTCTGCTCTTGAATTTCAAAGACTTGAAGATTGATGCAAACAATTTGGAGAGTTGAACAATAAGAAAGCTCGGTCTCAATGGCACGAGAAGCTTCTATTTCTCTCACTCTGCTCTTAAATTTGAAACTTGAGAATTCTAGCCCCTTTTTCTGTCTCTGTAATGTGTGTGTGTCCATGGTTGCAAATAATCTGTATTTATAGAGTTTAGAAGCGGTTATTAGAATATACGCAAACTTTGGACAATCAATATTGTTTTACCATTATGCGCGCACTTTTAGTGGATTAACATCCCACGTTCTGTATGAGTGGGTGCACAACTTGCTGTCTGCTTGACACGTAGCTTCCTATACGAGGAAAGCATAGGTCGTGGGAGAAAGTTATTTGTTCACCTTTCACGAGAAGTACGACATGTATGACACGCATTCATAACTGCTCACTATTGGTTAGGATAGTATGTCACGCCCCAGTCCCAAAAATATGTAGGACTAGGACACAAAAGCATGCCAGCCGCATGGATATGGCAACTCCAATATATGGAAACCAAACCCATACGTACGCTGTAATATGAATATCAAATCCACAAGTGGTATAAATCTATCACAAGTCACAGGGTATAATCTAAATCTCACCCACAAAAATCAAATATAAATAAATAACCAGTATCTATGAATCTAGATCTTAATATGAAGTATCTAAAGATGACAGTCGGATGAAAACAAATCCACTGCCGAACTAAAATATAAAAGCAAACAAAATGTAAGTACAACACCTAACAATCACTGAGACTCAAATAGAAGACCTCCTTGAAATATAAGTAACCAGTTCAGATCTGCGCTCCTGCGAATATACATGAACATCTACACCTGGAAAGGGACCAGGTCCTCAGAGGGACGTAACAAGATACATAGAAGCAAGCCAATTTGACTACAGTAAACATGCATAATATTTGAAAATAAATAAGTACTCTGTACAAGACAATCTATATGAATGCAAATGAGGACAACTTTTCGACGTATGGGCAAGGGTAGGCTACTCGATCTAAATCTCACACTCACACACACGTCAGTGGACATCATCAGCCGACATACCTCGGGGGTAGCGACCCTCGTGACTCCATCAATCGACATACCTAGGGGGTAGCGACCATAGAACACGACCACCATAGTCCGTGCTAGTTATTACGGTTTATCAGAGTGGTTAAAGCCCATACGCCTACTGATTGTCCTCTCATGATACTAGGTGTCAAGTGTGTGTCAACATATCTAATATATAGTAATGACTGAAAGAAACTACACATGCTATGAATAAATAGAAATGCAATAAATATACAGAAATATACTAAGCATGCAAAATACTGTAAGCAATTTGGCAAGGTATCTTGCCTGGTAAGAAAGCTGCAAAGTGTAAAAGTCCATATGTCACGCGCACAGGAGTAGAAGCTGCGGCCATAGAATAAATGTCTCTGGATGCTGAAATAGACATCACCAACTTTCCCAGAATAAACAAAATAGCTGGAAAGCACTTCCCTTTCGTCCAATTTGGACATAGGGGCAAAACGGTAATTTCGGGTCAAAGTGGACTCCACACGTGGGCCACTTTGCACCGAAAAGCGTGACAGGGGGTAAAGGTCTCTAAATGGGACAAATTATAGGTCAAACAAACTCTAAACATCAATACGAACTCAACGGTACATCCAATTTTGGATTCCAGTGAGTCGTACACAAATTCACCCAAAAAGTCAACCGTGGGGTCCGCCAATTGGCGACTTGGTCAACTGTCTCAGAATTGTATGAAAATTGGGTCACAGGACCAGCGCGTTACCATGAGTCCAGTGGCGCAAGATTTTTTGCAATCTGACTAACGTGCAGAAAATGCGCAAGGCTTTCGCCAAAGTTGCGACATGGGAATTGTCTGCGGATACGAGCTGATTTTGACTCGCACACGCATTCGAATAAGTTTTCGTGAACTCTCACATGTCCGGATATACTGCGCACACCTTTTGGTACACTTGGTACACGACGGGGCGGTCCCGTTTGGCGGGGCGCGCTTTGTTTCACAATTTTTGGAAATCTGGAAAAAGTGGATTTTTGGGGTTTTCTAACGAATTTAATTCTACATACAAAGTTAATAATTTAATATAATTAACAAAAATTCAACTAGGTCAAGTGGCCTACGCATACCAAAAAGAAAAATCGGATTCGGATCTCTGTGGTGGGAGATACGACCTAGAAACATAGGTGGTCACCTTTGTTTTCTGCGATACCAAAAAGTAGTTTTTTTCCGTCAACTTGGACGCTGTTTTCGCCTAGGGTTACGCGCTGTTCGAGGTCAACTATCATACAGATATTCGATAGGGTTAAGTGGTGAACGTACCGGTGAAGACGGGGTCGAGTTTGGTTCAGCGAGGTGACGAAAAATGACGTTGGAACACAGGTAAGTTGCTGTAACTTTCTGCAGTTGCGCGGGGTTGCGCCGGATCGCGGACGTCGACGGGCAGTTTTGGGCGGCCTGGGCATGGTCCTCCGGCTGGCTGAGGGCGTCGGGGTCAGATGGGAAGAACGAGAGAAGAATTAAGGTTAGGGTTTTTTGTGAAAGAGGGAAGTATATATATATATGTATATATATAAGAACGTGAGGGGGGTCTTTAGGCCGCACGAGGGGGGGGGGGAGTTGAAGCTGTTTCTGTTGTTTTCAAAGGGGCCGGGTATGGGCTATGGTAGTTTCGAGTTGGGGTGAGTGGCTCTAAGGGGTTTGCTTAAGGTTTAGGATATAGCAAAAGAATAGGTTTTACTTTCCTCTTTTTTTTTCTATTTAACTATATATATATATATATATATATATATATATATATATATATATATATATATATATATATATATATATACATAGAAAAATTTTAGAATTTATGTTAGAGCATACAATTAAGCTGGCATCTGTCCAAAGGGTCTCCTACATGAAATAAATTCGGAAAAATTTCTAATGGCCCCATAAATCTCCTAAGTGCACGAACACCTAAAATAAAAATTAAATAAAATCTATTTCTCCTAATTAGCTCATAATTACTACAGTTAAATTAATAATTAATTAAAAAATTAGATTTATACGGTTTTTAGGATTAGGGGTTTTATATAGTATGCACACTTTAGAAGTCGTCTGGAGACTGGCGCACTTTTGATAGATTAGAACTACGATGCATTTTTGAAGAAAATAGCATAGTGGCACACTTTTGAAAAGATGGCACTGCGGCGCACTTTTGAAGAGAATGACACTGAGGCGTACTTTTGAAGGAAATAATACTGTGGCGCACTTTTGAAGAGAATGCACAATGGTGCACTTTTGAAGAGATTGGCCCTGTGGCGGGTCGCTAAACGACAACCTGGTTCTGCGTGTCTCATCTCTGCTATAATGATGACTTCTAACTCTTCAGTTTCTACATATGTCAGCTGTTAGTCTGCTGTATTAAATGTTGAGAGACAGAAGATCATTTGTACGCCAGCTTTTATAACATTAAGAAAGTGCGCCACTTTTTTACTCTCGGAATAGTGCACCATCATCTGAAATTGGTAGACAGTGCGCCAAAGTAAGAAAATGTGCGTCTTTCTTTTGGAACAAGTAGAAAGTGCAATATTATTCTATTGTTGGGTTTATTTATAGAAAACGGTACCATCTATCAGAGGCACACTTTTTATGCTTATACAAGACCCCCTTCAAAGTTTTTAAATTTATTTAGATGAATTCAAAATTTAGAAGCATAAAAGTTGTTGAGTTGTTTTGTGTGCACACTCTGGACAAAATTCTAATGGATTTGCTGACAAGGCTAAAGGCATGATTTGCTGTGCAGATCCGAAAGAGTCTTAGCATCCGGAGTATTTTTTCCCTAAATCTATAAATAGACGAGTTGAGGAGAGAGGGAAATTTTTTACTGCTCTCAAATCTCTTCGTCTCCTTCATCCTTAAGAAAATCATAGCTTTCTTCTTCCTCCGAAGATTTTAGTAATGGCTCCTATGCAAACTCAGGCGACTAAGAAAGGTAGCAAGGGGAAGGGATTGGCCTCCTCATCTCGAGCAACAATGACGAGGTCGAAGGTGGCTCAGCCTGCTATAGAACGGCTTAATATGAAGTCGTCGATGTATAAGCATGAAAAATCATGCAGGCTGCATAAAGGTCATGCAACCTCAACAGAACAACCAAGTCGCAGAGAAACCACATGCGGCCTGGTCAATCAAAGATCTAGAAGCTGCTTAGTATACTCTATGTATCCTGAACAACCATAGAGTAGGGAGGCCGCATAGATCCCCCCTGACACAAAATTTGATGACTGTTAGACTCTGACACATCACTCTTCACACTGAGATGCTTCGAGATTCGTTAAGGCGACGGCTCAAAAAAATATAAAAGGTCACATTAACTCATAAATGGTCTCAACAGACGTGCTATGCCACGTGCCTATTCGTATGCGGCTACATGTCCATGCGGCCTCGTTATCATGCGGCCAGAGTGTCTATCCGACCAAGGCCAAATAAAAGCACATATGCGGCTACAATAATATGAGGCCAAGATGTTATGCGGCTCTTGACTTGCATGATCTTTTCTGTTACAACCGAAGATGATTTCTCGCACAATCGGTACTGACTACGTGTCCAGCTGACCAAGTCACGAATACAACGACCCCGTGATCTCTTTAACAACATATCGTAACCAAGACCACATGGTAGCCTGTCCGTGGCATGCGAATGCAGTTATAACTGAATTCTGTTGAAAGAATCCTATACGGCCATAAAATAGAGGCATATGCAACACCTATAGCCCGTCAGCAGGATGACTATAAATAGCAAGGGTAGCATACCCTTCAACCCCCCGACCAGCTATGTATGTGCATACAAGCTCAGGAAAGAGAAGAGAAGAGAGCATTCTTATTCTCTCATCAGACCGTCAATGGAGTAAAGGAGAAGCGACTGCGCTCAAGCTCCATCGTCACTACCCAAATCAAAATATTGTACTTAGATTTTCTGTTTAGGATCTCTTTGTACTTCTTTTTTTGTTATTTCAACGTTCAAAACTTGCAATGGCGGACAAGATGGCATATTTGCTGGGTACATCCTTCTCCTCTGATGAGAAGACAGTGATGCAGTCTGACGAGACCAAACTAGGATCCACCCAGAGAATGCTGGTGGTGCGCTTCGACCAACAAGCGTTCGAGGAAATGCTCTCCGGGGATAGCGTGAGTCATTCTCTAAGGCTAGCAAAGCCTAAGAAGACCCCCAGGACGTGGGTTGCAAAGGCCGCTATGCCTCACCCAACTACGGAGAATGCGCTCCCATCCCTCTCTCTACCGCAGGGATCACACATTATGCGTCTACTGCAAATGCGGCAGCCCCTTCCAACAAGAAGGGTGCTCAACACCTGAAGACCCGCAGGACATGGGTTGCAAAGGCCATTGTGCCTCACCCGTCTGCGAAGCATGCTTGCCCTGTCTCTCTCTCGGCTGTAGGGACCGTACATCATGGGTCCACTTCTCATGCGGCAACCTCCTAGGACAAGGAATGTGCTTAACGTCTAAATTATGTCAAAAGAAAATACTACGATGCCAGAAGTTTAGGTGCTAAGACATGTTCCATGCGGCCATAGTAGAACTACATAAGTCTGTAGTCACATGCAAAAGTACATAAACGGCACCATTCGTCAACCGTACGAAAATGACCGCATTCGGCCCGCACAGTAGCAGAACCTCCGTCTTTGACCGAATCTCACGCAGTGCTGAATCCATGCGCCTTGCTAAGAAATTGGAGGATGTGAATTTGTATTCTTCATACTACGCACCGGTGCATGCTAGGTCGAAGGAGTACAGGGCAGTGCGAGCTCGCCAAGCTCGAGCAACTACTCATACGGCAGGCCTTCAGTAGGCTCCGCTAGTTGTTACGTGATCCCCAGATGGTAAGTTATACGAGACCGACTCATGTGTCCAACCTGTAGTAGAAAACAGACATGGCCAGTCTCAAAATTCTTCCATCTACGAGTTAGGGAGAGTCATTGTACGAACCCCAGGACAGGGAGCAAAGAGAAAACCTACTCACCCATGTACTCGATCTAACTGGGCTCATAACAAGGGTGTAAAGGTGGACCAACCCTCGTTTGATTTTCGCAACATAATCAACCACAAGCGCAAAGCGAGGGAAGCAACCACGACATATGAGGTGTCCCCTCTAGGATACCCTTATGCCAACATCATCTTTAACTGCTGCTGTGCTAAAATAGCAGTACCAATAGGCAAGTAGTCAATATTCCAACGACTGCAACCAAAGGCACCTACCCGACAGTGTCCCAAAAAATAGGTACAATTACCAGAGGAGGAGGATCTGCCCTTCGTCTCGTGCTATTCCACTTGGAAATCTCCTTCCATAAGGGGAGGTCAGAAGTCTAGCACCTCAAATCCTTCGCTTTCGGCCAGCGTATCGAGAAGGCGGGCTCAAGAAGGAAAGGCTACGGTACATACAGAAAAAAGTTTTCCAGGGTACCTGCTCCACGCAGAAACAATAAGCTACTGGGGGTGGTTCTTCCTTGGGACCCATGGTGATTATGCAAGCTGGGGGCAACAATTCTCTAGAAATTCACGACAACCAGGCATTCCGAGGGGACAACGATTCACAAGTAACATATGTCGATTTCCCTGGGGGTAGTCACCCTCACCAGGAAGACACATCTTCCTACACTGGAGGTAGTGTTCTCTCTGAGTCCAAAGATCATGTGGCACTGACAACTTTTCCCGAGGACTATTCGCTGCAAGAGTCAGAGACAAAGTACGACGTCCAATGTTCCATCTAAATCCTCCTACGTAAGAATAATATATATGGCGGGGGATGATCACGAGGGCCCCAGCAATCGACAATGCCTCAAGACTATCGAGGCTATAATGAACACCATGAGTGCGTTGATGCAAGCCTTGAACCAGATAATGCTGGAGATTAAGGCAAACATGGCCTCACAGCCACCAAGAACTTCGGGACAAGCTAGTCAAGATCCTGGGGTAAACGGAGACTCAAACTCCACCGATCTGCCAGTTAATGATGACCACATTAGGCCCAGATCATCTAATCCTTCCCCTGTAGATGAGGCTCTGGAAGCAATATGGGAGGTACGAGAATTATGAGCCCGCTTGGACTCAATGGATAATCGAGACTCACTACGCGAGCTCAGGATTCGACAACCATATCCCCTCGAGTGGAGAGACGTGCCCTATCCACCTAAATACAAGCCCTTCAACTTAAATCCATTCGAAGGAAAGAAGTCTCCTCGTTAGTACAAGAGCTACTTTGAGACGGCAACAGAGCATGTACCTCGCAATGACGCTCTTCTCACCAAGCTCTTTGTCGGGGAATTATCTGGGGTGGCCTTCGATTGGTTTTGCAGCCTCCAGGATAACTGTATATCATTATTTAACGATCTTAAAAGTCTCTTCCTCTCCCAATTCTATGACGGGGGGTATGACATGACGATGTCCTCCTTGCTGGACATCATGCAGAAAGAGAAGGAGCTTGTACGGGAATACGTCGAACGTTACAGGCAAGCCGCGCAGAAGTTGCCCCCCGGGTAATCCTGAATCCATGCTGATGGATATGTATTAGAAGAATATACTTCCAGCAGTCAGGCTCTGGATGGGGGACACCCAATTCAAAGACTGGAGGACGTTCATCATAAATGTCGTCGGTTCTGAGAGGAAAGTAAAGGACACCTGACTACTGGGAATACAAATCCCTGTCACCGATGATAGGTAAAAGTTTCCTTACAACAACAATAATAACAACATCGACAATAGTGGCTATGACGATAAAGGAAAGCAGTCCCTTATCGCCAATATAGCCAAGAAGGGCGAAAAAGAAGTCGACAGAGGCTCCAAAGCTGAAAGAGACTTACTCTTTCGAGGATGATGACGTCGCAAAAATCTTCGACGTACTGATGGAGGGGAACAAGCTCCGCCTCCCCGACATCAAATGCCCCGATGAGTCAGAAGAGGTGAATAACCCTAAGTACTGCCGCTATCATCAGTACGTCCATCATGCGACGCGAGATTGCTACACGCTGAAGCGGTACATCTAGCGACTACTTGATTCTAAGGCCCTCAACTTGGATTTTGAGGACAAAATGGTGGCTACTAACATGGTGTTCCTCCAATTTGGTTAATTTCTGGCAACGGAAGCCCAAGATGGGGTGGTACCAATCCCAAAGGCCACCATGGAGGTGTTTAATCTTCCACCAGCTCGTGACCAAACCATCGAGGTGGTACCTCTAAGCACATCACGGGGCAAGGTCATGTGGGTTCACCTAGACCTTGCTCCAGATTTAATACAGTAAGTGACATTGTCTGCCATCAAATCTAAAGGATGGAAGTCCAAGTCCTGCCATATGGTGTCCCCCACTACGGAAGAAGCTATGGTAAGAATGACTAGATCAGGCCTTACCTACCAACGAGATAGTAGTACTCCTAACGACGATGCTCCGTCAAAGGTCGTACTCACTATACCTGCTGCATCAAATCCGGGCCCTTCCCAACCTCCAATCGCGGATAAGTCCAAGCAGAAAAAACTTGCTTCGACAAACCTTTGCACAAAGATAAGTTTGAAGGGCTAAAAAAGCCCTATAACTTTGATATATTGGTCCAGCTCGCCAATACTCCAGCGAAGTTGTCTCTATTCGAGCTTCTTTGACTTTCCAAGGACACTCAAGACATCCTGAGTGAGGCATTGCAGAACTCCGACACTTATGTAGCGTAGGTAAAGCCACCAAATAAAGATCCTGCGATATGCCTCCACTTTAACAATATGACAAAGGCAATACCCAGCATCACGTTCTCGCAATAAGACTTGTTGCTGAAGAACAATAGGCAAGATCACCCTCTTTATTACACATGGTACATCGGTGCCATCAAGGTGGACCGGATGCACATCGATCCAGGTTCGTCTATCAGCATCATCCTCCGGATTCTGCTTCAGACCTTGGGTATCCCTATGCACCGGCTCGCTATAACCAATACTACCATCAACGACTTCAACGCAGGAAGGAGCTACCCTCTAGGCAAAATTTGCTTGAAATATCAAATCGGCGACTTAAAAACAGAGGTTACTTGCTACGTCATAGACGTTGATATATCCTACAACGTCCTGCTGGGGTGTTCGTGAATACACGAATACATGATCGTACCATAAACCCTATACTAGTGCCTAAAGTATGTTGACGACCATGGAACGGTTAATACGGAGTTTACCGATGTCGACCCCTTCAAAGGGCTAGAGGCCTACTACTTTGATTCACTCATGTACAAATACGTCTGCCAGGATGAAGAAGGGAATGACACCGACGATGAAGCAGAAATCATGCAAACCATTGACGGTCTACCTCAAGGGACATGCTTGTGACACAACCCTTCCCCTCGTTGTGAAGATATAAAGGAAGGCACCATAACCTCTGATGGTATGACTGCCAAGTCGGAAGAAGGAACCAGTGCCGGCTCCTGCCCCTTAAAAATTGGTGGTCAAGCTTTGTAGGAGGCCTCCAAAGCCCTCGCTCACATTGGAGACAAATCCCGAGGAAGATGAACCTGAAGAGTACATGTCCGCTCATGCTAACGTACCTTCTCTCGACGATATAATTTTGGAAGACGAGATACCTTATTTTATCAATAAAGGGCTATCTTTGAGCTACTTGGATGTTGTACATCTCAACTTACTATATTCCCTGGAGCATGGTCTGGGTCTGCACTTGCATACACAGGTGACTACCACCAATGCAGTCAACCAAATTCTCGTAAGTCAGAACTCCTACTTCATAGTTCCATCAAGGAAGAGGGGAGACAAACTCATCATCTTTGGCATAGTAGAAATTCCCTAATCCTTCATTCTAGAGGAACTGGAGCCAGAGCTCGATAGAGAAAAGATACCATTTTATCTGTACAGTTCTTGAACAAAGCACATCATCCAGAAGATGTGATATTATCTGAAAGACGCAAGGGGATTGAACGACGGAAAAGGCCGACGGCTGCCTCTACGATTACGCGCTCCGACAAGCAAAGTCGATGATTACTACCACAAGACCCGATATAGCCTGGGGTACATAACACCTCCATCAACCCCCGGAGCCTCGGAGGAAGAAGATAAGTCATAATCACACTCTTCAGAATCCTCCACGTGGGACTCCGACACCAGTATCAGAGACCTCTTTAGATAAACATTGTCTGTCATTATGGCATCAGTTGACCCTGAGAAAGACAACAAGGACTCACCTGAACTCGTTGAAGTAGAACCCTAGGCCCAATACCTAGATGCACAATGGGAGATGCGGTTCAAACAACGAGAACCTCCTATTGAGGAAGAAGTCGTACAAGTCAATCTAGACAACGAATCCTCCCCTAAACCTATCTTCATTAGCAAGAGTCCGACTGATGAAGATCAAAAAATTTTGCTACAACTCGTCAGGGAATACATTGGTGTCTTTGCTTGGATTTACGAAGACATGTCAGGACTGGATCCCCAATTTTTTCCTATAAACTCAACATCTTGTCAAATGCAAACCCTGTCAAGTAGCAACAACGACGGTTCCGGATGGACATCATGAAAGCCATCGAAGCTGAAGCACAAACTGATAGCTTGTGGCTTTGACTGGTGACTGGCCTGATTATGTGAGGAAATGGTCTGGTCTCTTGCAAGACTAAGGACAACGTCCAAATTGGGTAGCCAATATCGTGTCCTTCGTCAAAAAGAACAAAAAGATCTGGATCTATATTGACTTTTGTGATCTAAACACGACCTGCCCTAAGGACGAGTTTTCCTTCTGATCATAGACATAATGATCGATAATACTTGTGGCTAAAGAAAGAAGATGAGTTCTTCTTTCTTTTTTTATTACCTTCCTCGCGTATGTATAAGACCGAATCCATTCGATTTCTAAAAAAGGTTACTAATCCTTAACTTTTTGAGGAATCCTTCATCAGTTGTTGTGAAATGGTGCCAAAGAGTCCCTGAACTAGACCTATAACACGGACTTTCTCTCTCTACCACCGTTACTGCCTTCCGATTGCGCATGTCCTTCATGGACGGATTCTCAGGCTACAAACAAATCAAGATGTCTACTAACGATGAGAAACATACATCATTCTGAACGCCGATAGGGGTGCACTGCTACATAGTCATGCCCTTCGGTCTGAAGAAAGTCGGTGCTAATTACCAACGAGCTATGAGCACCATATTTTGTGAGCATCTACGCAAGACGGTCGAGTGTTACATTGATGACATCGCCGTCAAGAGTGGCTCCAAAGATGATAAGCTCCAGGACTTGAAGACTGTGTTCGACCTCGTGCGTGTGCACCAGCTCAAGATGACTCCCACCAAATCCTTCCTGGGAGTCTCCAACAACAAGTTCCTACATTTTGTCATAACTTTTAAGGGTATCCACGTGGACCCCGACAAGACCAAAGCAATCCTTAAAATATTCCCACCAAAGAACCTTAGAGAGCTTTGCGGCCTTCAAGGAAGACTGGCATACATCAGGAGGTTCATATCAAACCTCTCTGGATGTTTTCAACCATTCACCCAGCTCATGAAGAAGAGAGTCGCCTTTGTCTAGGACAAAAAGTGCAAGTCGGCATTCGATAACTTTAAGGAATACCTCATGAACCCTCCGATGCTGGTAGCCCTTGTAGTAGGAAAGCCCTTTTTGCTCAATGTACGAGCAATGGATCACTCTTTTGGTACTCTGCTGGTCCATACGAGTGACACATGTCACGAGTAGGCCATCTACTATCTCAACAGAATAATGGTCGGCGCAAAGCACCGATACAATCCTATCGAGAAGGAGTGCCTTGCTCTAGTCTTTACTATCCAGAAAACTCGGTATTACGTAACTAGACAAATAATCTATGTGATTTCATGAGTCAACCCCCTCAGGATCCTTATTAATAAACCTGGGGCATTCAACTCTCGCTTAGTTACTTGGACGATACTTCTATTACCATACGATATGGTATTTGTTCTACAATAGACGGTCAAAGGTCAAGCTTTGGCCGACTTTCTAGCACCCATCCAGTCCTAGAAACCTCGAAGCTTTACGAGAAAATCCCAGACAAGGTAGCGGACTCAAATCGGACCATAAGCGCATAAGCCGTCTGGCGAATGTTCTTCGACGGTGCTTCAAGAACAGGGACCAAAGGTGATATCGTCGCTGGCGTCAGGATAGTACTGATTTTCCCGTACAATCTGGTCATAAACCATGCTTACTCCCTCACAGAGCCATGCTCCAATAATGTATAAGAGTACAACACTCTCGTCATTGGTCTCCAACTTGCAAAACTAGTGGGTGTTGACTACTTAGAATCCTACGATGATTCCAAGCTGATAGTCAATCAAGTCCGAGGCGAGTACGAAGTCTGGAATGAGGAATTGATCCCTACCACCAAGATGCACTTGGAATAATCACCACCTTTGAGGGGTTCTTCAAAGACCATGTCCCTCGACTATAAAATATCGAGGCTGATGCCCTGGCTGACCTCGCAGTCTCTTTAGCTGTTTCGGTCAATACTCATGAACTGATTACCGTAATCAGTCAGGAGCTGATCTGGCCAAAGAACAACCTCTGTCTGTGCCTGAGATACTCAGTAGGGACGAGCACCGACTCATAAGAGTTGAGACTTTCATTCATCGACTATGCAATCTATGGAATTCTCTCCGAGAACCCAAAGGAAGTCACTTCCATCAGAAAATATTCCCTCCGATTCTATTACGATATTGTATACCAAAATATTGTATTGCCGCTCCTATGACAGTCTTCTGCTATGATGCCTATCGAATATAAAAGCAAAGCAGACTCTCCACGAGGCTTATGAAGTGTCCATCAACCCAGACCCAAGCTACATGACCGTCTCCCAAAAATGTGTTACTATTGGCCGACAATGGTAGCAGACGTCATTGACTATGCGAGGAAGTGGCTAGCATGCCAAATCTATGCAGATTTAATCCACCAACCCTCAGAGTTCCTATACCCGACGTTTGCGTCTTAGCCATTGGAAGCCTGGGGCATGGATATCATAGGGCCGATCAATCCTCCTTCTTCTAAGGGACATCATTTTATCATTGTTATTACCGACTACTTCTCCAATTTGGCAGAATTTGTCCCGCTTGTTGAAGTCAAGATATCAAACATGATCAACTTTGTCAAACATAATGTCATATACCGCTTCGGCTTGCCATAAAGGATCATCTATGACAATTGTCCATAATTTGCAAGTCATACTTTCTATCGGTTTTGTGACAAAAATTGAACCCAAAATGTAGCCTCGACTGCCTATAACCCAGCAGCAAATGGTCTAGCAGAAGCATTTAACAAGACCATTGTAAAGCTCCTCAAGAAGTTCGTTTCATCTAACAAGCACGACTGGGATGATAAGCTGGGTGAATGTCTTTGGGCCTACCACACAACGGTCCACACACCTACTAGCAGCACACCACTCTCCTTGGTCTATGGAAACGAATCAGTTCTCCCCTCGAGGTCCAAATTCCCTTGCTCCGAGTGGTTCTCTCCAACCGGCTAACCGTTAACGACAATCACCGCCGACGTATACAAGAGTTGTAAGCTCTCGACAAAAAATACCTCTTAACTCAATATCATATTAAGCTGTACCAAGCGCGCCTCTCAGGCGCCTCCAACAAATGGGTCAAGAAGATGACTTACTAAGTTGGTGATCTTATCCCAACAGTAAGGAGGCCGATGTCTATGATCCACAAGACGGCCGGCAAGTTCCAACCAAAACAGAAAGGCCTGTTCGTCGTATAATCTGTATTCTCTAACGGCGCCTACCGACTGGCAAAACCCAATAGCGACTTGTTCATGATGCCCATTAACAAAAATTTCTTAAAAAAGTACTATTTCTAATATAGACTTGTACTCCCCTTATCCCCAGCAGGGCAATCCAAATGTACAGTGTCTACACTCTTGGTTCTTCATCCCAGCAAGTGCCTATTCACAGCAGAACCTTTCCTCAACAAGCCATTATCGGTATTCAGGAGTACTGGATACGCAACAGATAATACATCCTCAAAAGCTATTTAGTGGAGCAATCCTCAGGCTCACCTGCAAACTTCGTAGGGACCACTCAAAAATCAGTCTCGTTAGACGCTAGCCATGTCCATATTACCTCTGAGCTATCGGCCTAACAAATCTCTCCAGCAGAGTAACCCTCTGGTCTATCTACATTCCTGGGTAGATCACACTCAGCAAACCACTCCCCGGTGAGTTTCTCGGACGCTAGTTCACGTCCATACTACCTCTGAACTACTGTCCTAAAATTTTTCTCCGGTCGTGTTTTCCATGTCCATATTACCTCTGAGCAAACCTCCTGGGTTTGGATATCGATTATGATATCCACATTACCTCTGATATCGTTTGTTATCTCAACTTATCACCCGTACTTAACTCTAAGTAAGCCAACGGTGTTAAGTCCTCAAAACCTCCCACGTCCATATCACCTCTGACAGGGCTTGTCTCGAACCTACTACTTGCACTCCAGTATGCAAGAAGTAATATGTCCACCTAAGTCCCATAGTGGGACATCCTTAAACAGACTGTGATATTGTACTACGTCCATATTACCTCTGGTACGATATCCAAAGTTCACACACATAATTGTAACAAATGGAATAGCTTTTATTTTTTTCGGCTAAGGAGAAACTGAATGCGAACTACATTTGAGGGATTGTCAAGATCCTAAGTTCAAAGGTAAAACAAGGGCACAAAAATCAAAGGAAGAGCTACTGATGCTATTAGTCAGATCATAACTCTGTTATCCGCTCATGGAGACGAGCTATATGGCCATCCAGGTGCACTTGGGCCTGGCCCTTAAACTTTTTCGCCATAACCTCGGGATCCTCGTAGCGAGCGAAGGACTCATGTTTGTCCTCTATCTTCTGCACCATAACATCAACACCAGCCGTATTCTTTTATACTTGGCTTGTCTCGATCCGGATAGCCTCCTCTTCCTGTTGGGCCTCCCGTAACCTATTCTCCAGCATAACAAGCTCTACCTGCAGCTTTCTAATGGTCTCAGTTAGGTCCTTCTGCCGGAAGAGGTACTATTCTCTAAGATCACTCAGCCGATTGCGCTTCACTTGCAAGTCCCGGAGGTCACATTGCAAGGTTTCCATAGATAAATCAAAGAAGGCCTTCTCCGTCTCCACCTTCTTCGAGAACTCATTATACTCATGGGATATCAGCATTCCCATATCAGTTTACTGGTACTGCTCAGCTCCATCAGGCATTTCTCCATCTCTACCAACTTCTAGCCCAAGAGGTCGGCCGTCTATTCAAAACCGGGGAGACCCCTCAGAGAGTGGACCTGTCCCTCGGTAAAGTGGTTAGCCCAGGCAAAAGATTTATTGTGCTCCAGCACGCCCTCGACCCCTTGTTTCAAGAACATGCAGAAGCTCCGAATGGAGATTCTGACATTTTTGTTAAGTTCTTCCAGCGTACCCAGGGTTAAAGGCAGCTGGATAGAGAAATAAGCCACTGGTGCGATAGGTTGTATGATTATGCTCGAAGACCCTGAAGGCGAGGCTGTAACAGAGGAACGACCGACGATCTTGCTTGTGGTCCAATCCTTCATGGACTCCTGAAATGCTTGGATACCCGACAAATGAGCAACATATTGTAGGGTAGTGCCGCAATTAGGGATATGAGTACTGGGATGCCCCGCTGCATCGGCTCCTTCTTGTAGGCCAACCTTAGACTGTGCTGCGATAGCCTAAGAAGATGACCCATCTACTGTAGTAGTGGGAACATCAGGGACAACCACCTCACGATAGCTTACCACCCCAATGTCTAGAGAGGCTTCTGTCGTCGAGCCCCCGGCGGCAATAATTGGGAAAGCATTCGCCGTATTAGAATTACCCACAATAGTAGGGACCTCATCCATTGTTGCTTCCGTAAAGGGCACTGCAAGAAGTTCGTCACCAGAAATAGGAAGAGACTTGGGTGCCTTCCTAACAAGTTCACCGCCCCCCTCTTCCAAGACATCCTCCTCGATGGCCACGCCCACGGTCCTCAAGGGAGAGGCATAGTGTTGACACAATATTTATATTGAGTTTTTGAATATAGCTAATCGATTAAGTTTAGCATTATGGTAATCGATCAATCACTATAGTATCTTCTATTTAAACTCAGCATTGTCTAGAATGTAATATTTGCTTCTGTATATTTCCTTGCTCGTCTAAAATGTACTTGCAGAAAGCAATAAGGAAGATAAGCAATGGATATATGTTATATGACGATGAGCCAAAGACGATGTTATACTAGAAGATTTCATCTAACTGCCTACGACTTATCTGGAGTCTCGTACCCGGGGGTTTCGCTGCATGGTCAGCGGACGGGGGTCGAGGGGGCAGCGCCCCTCGTAGGGGTTCAAGTCAACTGATATTTCAGAAAGTTTGGCATCATCAGTGCTCTTGTTTTTTATATGTAGTCTTATATTTTATTTGAGTCTAGGACTTATGTACATCGAGTCATACTGGAATAACCCAAGTTCACTCAAATATACCCATGAACCTATCTACAAATCAGTTCACATTCATTCATAAAGAGTGCCATACTTAGCAACCAAACTCGTGCCGAATTTGCCCCGAATTCGTACCAAACTTTGTTACCCTTTTAGTATTAAATCATCCAGCTGTTATATCCCTGATTTCTTGGCCTCCAGCATTCAAAAATTCAAATATTTTCTATCGAATTATGGCCGAACTCGGTATAGTAAAAACCTATAAATAGAGTTAGATTTTCACATTCTTACTCACTCAACCATTCTCAATCTTTCTATCCTATAGTGAGTAAACCCTCCGAGCCTAAAATTTCTTATCTCCAAGATCAACTCCTTAGCCTTCTAAGTGCCAAGTGTGGTCTCGGTCTAAAAGTCTACAGAGTTGTAAAGAGCTTGGTTCATCAAGCCCCAGTTCTGTGTGAAGTTGCGAGCCTTCGGATCAAAACTCGTAGTGTGTGAAGTTATGAGACTTCGGATCAAATCTCGTGGTTGTAAGAAGTCATCAAGCCTCCGGATCAAAGCTTGTGATTCACTATTGGCGATTATAGTAGATAAAGCTCCGAGCTTGATTTCTCGGGACTGGACTAGTCCTCTCAAAGGAAAAATAGTATTCATCATGGTATTTACGTTTTCTCACTCTTACTCTTATTGCTTTATATTACTGTCTTGCGTATACACAATTAGTTGGTAGCTTCCTTCACTCTGCTTAATTTTTAATTGGGTAGATTATTACGCTGCACTCTATTCACCCCCTCTAGAGTTGCCTTATTGTCCTTCGCATAGCCTACAGAACCAGAACAATAAGTAATTAACTTCACTAGGAGAATTGAAAGAGGAAGCCAAATTTTTTTGATCTTGTGAAGTTAAGAAATAATCTACCGGAGGAGGACATCATGTGTTGCAGATCATCCAGTGTTGTCATAGCCTCCTCCATGGCGTCCATGTCTTCTACAAATATGTGCTCCAAAGGGGTATAAGGCTGCTCTGCGAATGTCGTATCTAATTCCTGAGCTCCCGAGGTCTCAAGTACCAGTTTTGAGGCACCCACATCGGACCCCTGGGAGGTTTCCTCTTCCGATTCGACGTAAGAAACCACTGAAATGGCTGCTCGCCAGGGAAGGTTCATTCTCTTCTGTGTCTGTAAATTTTCAAACAGACCAAAGCTAAGATATTAATACAAAAGACCAGGTAGAATCAGACTAAAAGGATTTATGAACACCATTGTAGCATCTAAAGTGGGCTCTACTTCAGAAACCACCGGTACAAGGGGTCCTACCTCTTTACTCGCAGTCCCTCTCGTAGGAGACTTCGGTGATGCTGCCGGTTCCATCTCTGGGTCCACATCCGTCTTCGCCCTCTTGGAGTAGCGAGCGTGATGCGTATCCATCTTTGTTTTGCGCTTGGCAGACAGGGGATCATCAGACAGAGACGTTGTGTCATCCCTGGTAAACGGGTCTAGCTCTATGATCAGGGGCCTGGCCACTCCCTTGTCCTTCTTAGGCATTCTACGTACTTTGGCATCCGGAGGCATCACCATGGTGCCTTCGATATAACTTCTCTCCGGATCAAAGTTAGTCGACAGAGGGTTCACCATACAATAATACCTCACCATGATGTATAATATTTGGGGCACGACTCCGGTGTTGGCAATTGGAATCTGACCCGGGTGCCAATAATAGTATATTAACTCCATGCTCGGGCCCAGTAGAGCTAACTGCCATTATACCCGAAAGAAGCATTCGAATGACCCAGTAAAAGTTGAGTGTAGCCAAACTGACGAGCGAACCTACTGGATAGATAAGGTTCCATGAAGATGGTAGCCTTATTCTGATACACCAGGTGGGAGGGACGGATGGCTTGGAGTTAGCAAAAGAGCCTCTCAAACAAGCCTCAAGATGTCACCCCGTCATCGTAATAATTGACGTTACTTTCGTCGGCAGTGAACTCTGGCTCAGACGTGAAAAAAGTCTAGCCAGTCATAAAGGAAAGCTCCCTCCTGCCAGCAGGGACAGTATTGCATCGCCACTTCATCATCCAATATTTGCGGATCAGGACATCGGCGACCACCATATCCTCGTCAGTCCCCGGGCTCATCAAAGACCCGTGATGTAGGAGAAGTTAACCCATCAAGTAGTGGTAAGGAAGCTCGACCATGTTGAAATGCCCTTTACCAGGATGGTCGTCCACCTTCTCAGCAAAGTTGGAGAGACCACGATAGATGCAACACACCATGGCCGGTAGCCAGCTTATGACCGAATGCCAACTTTACGGCAGGTAGGATCAGGATACGACTGATCCTTTCGGTGAGCACCCAATTTTTTTCCATAGGGTTAGTTCGGTAATTAATAATTATTTTTTTATTTTAATATTTATTTGATAATTTAATTAAACTTTGAAAACCAAACCCCCATGGTTTTAAGATCTTGAGTGCAACACTAGACTTTCCCTTTCAACCAACCTAGCATGCTCGACTTAGACGAGTCAAATTAGGCTCCTGCCATGACTGCCCCTCACAAATTCGTAATCCCATGACTTGTTTTGGTCGCACAAATTTAGCGACACGATTACAAGAAAACGATGATTAATTAACCCTTTTGTCGTGGCGTACGATTTTAACACGCTACCCTAACACATTACTTCCAACTAAATCCATGCTATGAGCCTAACTGGTCCTATTACACACATGACACTCGAGTTGCGTTATTCAAACCTCCTGCATGCTCTCCATTTAATATTATGTAAAAATACAATTATAGATTTATTAATTAATTTAATTCATTAATATTTAGTAAATACCTTTTTAAGTGTCTAACTATTTTTGAGAATTTTATACATATAACTATTAAAAATAAAATAAAATAAATAAATAAAATAAAATCCAAACCCAATAAACCTAAACCAAACCCATTAACCCTAACCCAAAACCATTAAATCTAAACCCAAACCAAAACCTAAAAAACTACCTGCTCCATACTCCTAGACCCTCTCTCCCTCTATATATGTGTAAACACAAACCTAAAACCCTAACCGACGCCTACACCACCTCCACCATCACCCACGCCTACACTACCTCCACCATCACCCACGCCTACACCACCTCCACCGCCCACCGGAGCCCCCGATCGCCTCCGCGACGCAGCATCGGAGCGCCGGCCGCGCGGCCGGCAACAACAGTAGTAGTAGCACATTGTGGTCCCTCTTCACGTGAAGGTTTTGCCCTCCTCGCTCGTCCGTTTCTCGTTCCGTCTTCACTAGTATGTTCACAACCTAACCCTCTAGGATTTTCTTTAAGTGGAACGAATTTAGGCACCCGGGTTTGATCGAAAAATCGACCGGAAGTTGGCCGAAAAACTGTTCGGAAACAGTTCAGAAATTCAGTCCGAGTACCCATGTTCATGTCCAATTTTCTTCCATCTCGTTAATTATTTTCAAAATATAATTGAAAGGACTTCTTCACAATATAACCAAGATTTTTACTGTTCTTTTAGTTTTTATTAGTTTTCTTTAATGGTTACATTATTCTGGTTCCAAAATGAGCAAAAACTTATTTTTAAAATACCAAAAATCTCTAATACGGGGTGCGTCCCACCAAACGAGGTGACTTCATCGTGTGCGAGTTATACCGAAATGCACATAACATAAACATGGATATGTGAGCTTTCGCGAAACTTGATTTGGATGTGCGTGCACACCTAAATCAACGCATATCCGTCAAAAAATACCGTATCGATCTGTTCTGACACTCGCCATAACTTCGTGTGTACTCGTCAATTTGTAACAAAACTTGTGCCATTAGATTAGCATCGTTACGCTGGTCATGTGAGCCAAGTTTGGTTCGATTCTGAGAACATTGACAAAACGTCATTTTATGGGCCCCATGGTTTCACATAACGGGCGATTTTGTGATCGGCTCATCAGAATCCAGTTCTGGATATTTTGTTGGGTGTGCCATCTTTCTGGACTCATAGAAACTAAATTTGACGAATTTAGAAAACTTTGTTTTTGACACATTTTTTGGTGAGAAGTGGGCCACATATGGACCCCGCTTTAACCCAAAACTTTCAATTCTGCCCCTGTGTCCAAATTGGACTTATGGGTAGTAAATCCTAGCTATTTCAACTAATTTAAAAATAATGGTGATGTTTATTTTAACATCCGAAGGTGTACGTGCAGATTCTAATTTTCCAGGAGTAGTTGACAAAGTTGAAAACCCAGACAAGTTTACCTTGTCAAACCTGTAAAGATCCTGTTATATTATTTGCTTATGTTATTCCTATATATATATACTCTTGTGATGTGCTTGTTTAACCTAGGACAGTGAGACATTTCTTAGCGTCCGAACAAGATTCGAGTGTCAACGCCGTATGCGGAGTCGTGCAACATCACTTAGAGAGTTGATTCTACGATCCTAGTTTTACGTGCTTGCTTTACCAATTATGCCATACCGTAGGACATTTGACACTATTTCATGTGACAGAATATTTCTTGAGTTATTCATGATGATTTTGTATAGGCTTACAAGATTCGTGACATGAGACTTGCATATTACATGGATATTATTATGACTCGATGTACTAGCTAGAGGTCATGATCTTACGTGTTATGAACATGAGACGTCGTGGACATGAAATATGAGGTTACATTGGGTGAAGAGAGACACACATGCTACAGGCTAATTATTTATATATATACTACTGGAGGTGCCTTAGCCTCTTTCTCAGATCTTTGGCATATATACTGGAGTCATGATACTACTTGCTACTATGGGCTCCCCGACATAGAGCCTATAGTGGTTTTAGCCTGAGTACTAGTGATACTCTCATTTGTGTTTTACTTTGCTAGTTACATAGCTTTCCCCGAGGATCTGTCTATATTTACTTGCTGTATTTTATTTGTCTTGAGTGTTTATTGTACCTTGCTATGTCCCCTGAGGACCTGGATTCGGATTATGTCCCCATATGTAGACGAGGAGAGCTATCATGAGGTTTACGGGATATGTACTACTATTGGAGACGTACAAGTTGCAGAGGACGAAGTTATTCCGTAGGACTTCTCTTGAGCACACAGTAATCTCACCATTCATTTATTATGCTTAGTGTTCTTGGATATTTGATCTTGTAGTAACTTCTGGATATTGTACTTGGAGTTATTTTTCTTTCTATTTTGATGACCGGTTGTTCCCCGTGACATTATTTATATTGCTTTGGTTGGACAGATCATTTTAAATTATTGTGTCTGGACTTGTCTCTTTGTGATTTTATTACTTATTATGGATGAGATTAGATATATATACTATGACAGGTATTTGTAGATCATTTTATATGTATTACAACTTAAGTGCACTCTAACGGGTCCATTAAATTAGGTTTGTCCATTAGAGTTGTGCTGCTGGTCATTGCCACGTGGCTAGTCCCTTGGTATTTTGGGACTGGGGCATGATACTTTTTATTGTCCCAGACCCGCCCGGGGCTACGCAGTTGCGCAGCCAGAGCATCTGGTACCCCGCTAGCATAGCCAAATGGGACAACTGGTGCATATCCATATAAAAATAGTTGGTCTTCTTTTCGAGGCCACTTAGCTCATCAAGGGGCTCGCCTTCTTACCCCGAGGAGCCCTCAACTTCCTTACCCGCGGTGGCTAAGTCCTTCAGCGCATGGATAGAATCATCCACTTTCTGTTTGGACCGTGGCGCCCGAACATGAACTCGATTAGACTCCTTCAGCTCCGGAAAGAGGTGGCGAGTCCAGGTCATAATGTGAGGAGAGGATCCCTCAGTAGACTTCTTCTTCTTCTTCGAAGATCTCTGGCATATGCTGTGATGGCATAGCTACTTTTGGTACACCACTAAGATCTCCAGGTCCTCTGCTTCCAATTCTGGGAGATTTTTATTGCTCAGGGTACACTCTTCGTAGGGTTCATTGCCCCAAGAAAGTTTTGAGACGGCATGCATCTCATGCAAGGCCAGTCCCATCTCGTCGCCATGCATGAAGATGGTCCCCATAGGAAGGTTAAACAGCTCCATCAGAACGACAAACAGAGGACGGTTCACCTCCAAGCCATAACAAGTACCCCTCACGACAAAGAACAAGTAGGCGGCTCTGAGTTTTTGCTCGTATATCTTCAAGATCTACTGGGTCAGGCGGCACCAGGAGGCATTTTAATGCACCCAACTGAGAGCCTACAACTGTCTCGTGGGGTAGGTCCCCTTATTAGCAACTTGGTGGAGGAAGGTGCCTGCCGCATATACGTTGTGGTTCGATCCCAGGATAATGCTGACGAGACCAGTATTTAGTCCTAGCAAGGAGTATGAAGGTGACTCCTTCGCGCTATAAAACTCCCCCTTGTTCTTTCCGAACCTATATCGGACATTCCCAAGGAGGCCTACATGAGACTTAGGGGTTAAGTTCCAGTCCATCCTCCGTGGACCTATCATCACCTTCATGTCCGACAGAGGCATGTGACGTTCGAAAGAAGAAAAATTTAGAAAACCTATCCTTGATTGGAAACTGAACATTGGCGGGGGGGGGGGGGGGCAAAATGTCTGCTGCAACAGTACGACCCTTTTTCTTAGCCTTTCCCTTCGGGTCCTTCTTGGCAGCAGCAGCAGAGGAGGAGACCTTGGGAGCCATCGAGAGAAGAGAGTGTAAAAAAGAAAAAGAATTATCTCTCTATCTCTTCCACCCTATATATAGGGGGAACTATGCGGCTACGGATGATGACAGCGGCTGTTCGAATCCAACCCACCTCGATCCACACAGCGACAACGGTTGACGATGACTCCTTGTTAGTTGAGCCACTTTATCCACTGATGTCACAGAATCCTAAGAGATCTGCACAAGGATCAAAGAAAATCTTTTAATTTAATGATCTAAGAGTCTGTCAGAGACAGCTCTGTGGCCATAGGACTATGCGACATGTCCAGTATATGCGGCCAATAATGCTCAACCATGCTTATTTCAAAGTATTCCAAACTTGTCATTTTGGAAACTTTGAAGGGTTCTTGTAAAAGAATAAAAAATCATACAAGCTGAGTAAAGATCATGCCTCCTTAACAGAACATCCAAGTGGCAGAGAAGCCACATGTGGCATAATAAACCAAAGATCTAGAAGCCGCATAGTATACTCTATGCGGCCTGAATAACCACAGAGCAGGAAGACCACATAGATCCTCCTGACACAACATTCGATGACTGTTAGACTCTGACATCACTCGTCATACTGATATGCTACGAGATTCGTGAAGACGATGGCTCAAAAAAAGACAAAAGGTCATATCAACTCATTAATGGCCTCGATAGACGTGTCATGCCACGTGCCCATTCGTATGCGGCTACATGTCCATGCGGCCCCTTATCATGCGGCCAGAGTGTCCATTCGACCAAGGCCAAATGAGAGCACTTATACGGATACGACAATATGTGACCAAGATATTATGCGGCTCTCGACTTGCATTATCTTTTTTGTTACAACCGAAGATGATTTCTCACACAATTATTGCTGACTACGTGTCCAGCTGACCAAGTCATGTATGCAATAACCCTGAGATCTCTTCAACAATATATCATAACCAAGACCACGTGACAGGCTGTCCGTAGTATGTGACTGTTGTTACCACCATATTTTGTTGAATGAGACCTATGCGGCCACCAAACAGTGGCATATACGGCACCTATAGCCCGTTAGCAGGATGACTATAAATAACAAGGGTAGCATACCCTACATCCCCCCGGCCAGCAACGTACATGCACACAAGCTCAGAAAAGAGAAAATAAGAGAAGAGAGCATCCTTATTCCCTCATCAGACCGTCAACGGAGTAAAGGAGATGCGACTGCGCTCAAGCTCTTTTGTCACTACCCAGATAAAAATATTGTACTTATATTTTTTATTTATGATCTCTTTGTACTTATTTTTTTATTTATTTCAACGTTCAAAATTTGTAATGGCGGACAGTCGAGAGTCACGTCAGGAGATGTAGCACATTCTTCTCTGATAGGCATGACGACTGTCTTCTTCTTCCCTATTTTCTTCATTTTTTTCTTTTACATGTATAATGTAAACTTTTAGAAAATGGCAGAAATATAAAAGAAAGAAAAAGAATGAAGACCTAGAATATAGAGACACATGTACACGCGCACTTTTCTCTCGTTTAGAGCAAAAATAGTCACGTTGGCACACTTTTCCTCGTTCAGAGCAGAAACAGTCATTTTGTTGTATTTTTCCTTGTTCAGAGTGGAAGCACCTATTTTGGCGTACTTTCTCTCGTTCAGAGTAAAAATAGCCATTTTGGCGTACTTTCCCAATTTTTGGCGAATCGGCACATTATTGGCGAGTTGGCATACTTTTTCTATTATTTAGCGAGTCGGCATACTTTTTCCATTATTTGGTGAGACGATGCACTTTCCATCTGTTTTGATAGATTGGCGCATTCTCTGTCTGTTTGGGTAGATTGGCGCATAAATATGTGCTTATCTCTTGGAGTTTTAGTAAAAATGTGCGTAGTTCCCTTCTTCATGAGATTTGTTGACTCCTTGTTTGTGGCTTTTGAAGTTGACTTAGGAACGAATCCTTTGGCCGAACTGATAGGATCCACTATTGGACTTCTTCATATCAATTATTTAGAAGACTTTTCGTATACTAAATTTCACCAATCCGATAAGAAGATGTCCAGTATCCGTCAATTATTGATAGCTGGACAGGGGGAACGAATGTTCACATATCTGATAAACGGTGAACCTCTTACTTCCTTTGTGAATGAAACATATTCTAAGCGGGCTTTCTTATTTGGTGATTCCATTCATCCATCTTCTCAGCCTAATAATAAGAGGGAGTAGTGGTTGTTCACTATTTATGGTAGGGTCATGTATCTCCACGAGATGACAAGAAGTTTTCTGCTGTCTGCCTTCTTCCATGCTACATATCCACGGAAGATAAAGTAGGATTTGACTCCCATTACTAATGGAGACAAGCCGAGGAAGATCAGCTATAAGAAAGGTCATTTCTTCAGTTTCAGTGATGGACATTCAGTCTAAATGCGAGAACTTCATCCTGGGAACGTATCCAATAAAGATTCTTCACTGATTCAACCTATCCAGTCTCCTTTGTTCACCAATATTTACACTGATGTTGAAGGGTGTAAACCCCCTCGACCAAATCAGAGCTATTTCGATTAAATTATGAGACTAGGGTTTAATTGGATGCAATTAGATTTAATGTACATCAATATTGTAACTTAATACACCTTAAGTTTGCCTTGACGTTTGGAGCACTATACTAGTAGGTACCCCCCAAATCAATTAGGTACTCATCCCCTAAACAAGCCAGACCACCCACCTGTACTTTGCGCAACTGTTAGATTCCTACCATGATACTTAAGATGCTTAAATCTAGTTGCACAACAGTCATTGAGAATGCCTAAGCATTATTTCATTTAAACCCGACCTTCCCCTAATGCCTAATGAACTTGTTTGTAATCTAAATTAAATTGAGGCCCAGATCACCCCGAAACAAGTCAAAACCGAGCCCTGTATACCTATCATGTGGACCAGACCCCACCCTAAGGAGCCCAGACAAGCCCAAGGCCCGAGGTCCCAGGCCATAAATACTCCTATATAAACAAATCTTCCTATTATTATTGAAACCCTAACACCTTCACCCTCCTTGCTCAACCATAGCCGAATCCCTACCATCCCCGACCACCCTGCCGGACTGAACCCTCCCCGACTACCAAAACCACAGCCCCCACGCCGCCTGACTCCGCCTGACGCCACCCGAGCCCGCTGTCCCGATCTCGACTTCTCTCCACCACTCTCCAGTGCCGTCGAACCACCCGCGAGGCCGACCCCGACCAACCCCCGTGACTGGACCATCACCCCGACGTCGGTCCAGTCGCTGTCGCCGCGCCCAGTCGCTGTATCCGCGACTGCAAACCTCACCACTGTTGTACACAGCAGGCCGGATCCGCCCACATCGACCGGAGCCACCCTCGTCGGAGGAAACAGCCGACCCGCGAGCGGACCCCCTCGCTCGGCCGATCAGGTACTCTTTTATTTAACCCTTCATTCGTGTGCCCTATAGTTCTCCTTCGTGTCGTCGTGTCGCACATGAACCATATCTCTAGTGTTTAAACTAGTTAGAAATGAATGTATGGAAATTAATATTTATTGATATTAATTAATAAATTATTGGTCTAAATTAGTGACCAGTTACCAAGGACAGGTAATTCGGTTAAACACCTGGATATAAATCCTAGTATGTTCAAACGTGGAAAAGAGTGACGTGTCCGCACAGAACAGAAATCATGGACAACCCATGACTAGATAATTATTACCTCGAGACATATGTTAACCAAAGACAGAACATGTGTACACCCTAGCTACATGCACATGTGACGCTTTATTCAAGCAACAGTGAACTCGCGACAGTATTCAAGAATATCATCTTAATCGTAAATAGTTAATGCATAGTATCTGATGTCTGTATTGATGTGTTATATTGTATGTCTAGGGTCTTTGGATCAGCCAGGAGACGCTACAGGAGCCGGCTTTTGGCATTCACCTCTTGAAGACTCAGGCAAGATACCTTGCCATATTTACTGTCTAATTTAAATTATGCGAATGTTGTATTGTATGCTTGTTGTTTTGCTTTATACAACTGTGCGCGTCCGAGATTGTCTCGGGTGCACTCGACGGATACGTCGAGGATTAGTATACATTGACTTAGTCATTAGCAGACTTACCTCATTGGATGATACCCTGTTACCTTCCAAGACCTGACACTTTTACATGTATTTATAGTGACAAATCTTATGTTGGGATGCGAGTTCGCATGCTCGACTAGCTATCGGCGCGTGTGACATGCATCATGGTTAGTTAGTAGTTCAGGAGTATTTTAGTGTAGAGACTTGGCATTTAGATAAGGGGGTATGCGCGTCAATTATTTGACTTGCATATCTACATTGGACGGGGAGGACGACTAGTAGGCATATGGGACACCCCACTCCTTTATACTGAGACCGCACTCGATGGAGTGATACGGACGTATATGTATATTACTGATACCACGTTCTGTAAAGTGTTGGACGTTACTTGATGACATTGCAGATACCACACTCTATAGAACGTCGGACGTTACTGTATTCCTGCGCCCATGTTATAGGGGGCATGTATGGCATATACAAGCCGGTTGCCACGACTGGTGAATTACGTCAGCATATGTCTAGCCTACACCTTCCCATATACTCACAATTGTCCTCACATTGCATTCACTTAGATAGTTAGCACACCCTTTATTGTATTTATTTTATTCAGTATCTATATATGGCATGTTTCTATGTATCTTGTTACGTTCCTTTGAGGACCTGGTACCTTTCCAGATTTGGACGAGGCTTTCTACCCTACAGTATACGACCCCGGACAAGAGACAAGGTTCGCTACCGCTGAGGGGTTAGAGGTGCAGCCGTCAGAGTTTCTGTGACCAGAGGTAGGCCTTCTGCCTAGATTGGCCGCATCATTATCTAGTCAGCCGATGACCTAGTCATTATCTTCTATATCTCATTTCAGTACTTTATTCCGTCATAGTAGTGGGTTTGTTCCCATCAGACATTATTGGTTGTACTATGATATCTTGAGATTGGCGTTTATCTTCCAGCAGTTTATTTAGTACTTCTTGCTGATTTATATTGTGGATGAGATTAGATTACCTGTTATAGACTAATATTAGACATCTTAGTATTTTAGGACAGCGTAGCACTCTTCGTGGATCTATTAAATTTGGATATCCTCGGAGATGCGTCAGCTGGTTATTGCCATGTAGCCTGTTCCCATATATTTTGGGACTAGGGCGTGACATGGTTTTAGTGGTGGCCCATGCAGGTCGACTTTTTCGCTTGTGGTATGGTAACATGCCCAACGAGCCAACAATAGGATAAAAGTTACTAGGTCTCATCCACTTTTTGATTCGCCTTTGAACTTCCTTCATACTGCTTCTAAATATCTGCATCTGTTTGTTTGTCCTCGTACTCTTTTAATGAAGTCCTATCTCTTGCAGCAAGATGAATTTGCGTAGTGGACAAGGAGCACCCCGTGCCGCGATGCCAGATAACACCACTCAAGGAGAGGAGGTACCCCAAGGGCAACCCCCGCTACAGACCCCGCTGATACATTGGCACGAGACATAGCAGGGCGATCCTATACCGCAGCCTGAGGGACAGACTTCCCAGACAATCCCCACGCAACATTGTGAGGGCCAGACTTCAGGAGCTACACCGATACCGTAGACTGAGAGTCCGACATCGAAGGAGACGCCTACTGCACAGCCAAAGATTCCACTACCACCGCCTCCACCTTATCCACCCCAGATGCCACAGCTAGATGGATAGCCACAGATGCTTCAGTTCTTTCAGACCATGATGCAAGCACAGTGGCATCAGAAGGAGACATTGAGACAGAGTTTGATGGCAGTACTAGAGAGGACACCTGTCACAACACTAGTACCAGCACCTCCACCAGCCCAGACAGGTGGCACTGTTGGATGGTTCCGACAGATGGGACCAGATACTTTCTCAGGCAATGATATTGCCGAGCAGATCTCCGATTGGGTCGCCAACACGGAGATGTTACTAGAGGCTTCACAACTGCACTCCGACCTTTGGATGACCGCAGTGAGGGCCCAACTGAAAGGCAACGCCCATCACTGGTGGGATTCCATTGAGCGTTGTGTAGGCAAGAACCAGACTTGGGAACAGTTCCTAGAATACTTCAATGCAAAGTATTTTCTAGCTACAGTCAGAAATGCCCTGTACTCCCAGTTCCTACATCTGGAACAGGGGAATATGACCGTTGACGCATATGACGCGGAGTTCAGCCGCCTTAGCAGATTTGGTGCCGTCCTGATACCCACCGATCTTGAAAAAGCTCAGCGATTTCATCACGACCTCAATTTCGAACTACAGAAGTATACCACTACATAGGCGAGGATTTCTTATGAAGAGGTTCTTGCAGAGGCGAGAATCCAGGAGGCCATCATCAGAGGAGCTAGATTTTCCAGCACGAATACACCAGCCAGAGCATAGCCCAGAGCAGAAGGACCGATCCGTCGTCCCGGAGCACAGACAAAGCAGAGGGCAGCGTCCTACCCCCAGTAGGAGCTTCTGATTTGTCACCATTGTGGCAAGAAGGGACACGTCGTTAAAGATTGCCGAAAGAATTTGGGATTATTCATGATATATGGATCAAGTCAGCACCTTGTCAGGGATTGCCCACAACGTAGAGAGGCAGCACTGCAGACAGGACAGAGGCCAACAACACCAGTCCAGAGGATACTACGCCCACCAGGAGGCCAGCGACCACCAGCACCCAGAGGATTTCAGAGGGGACCACCCTTGGCCCCACAGAAAGTACAGTTCAACCGGAACCGACAGCAGACAGGAGGACAGAGGCAGGGACAAGCCTTTGCTTTAGCAGCTACTGAGGAGGAAACTGAAGGAGAAGCAATCACAAGTACCATTTTAGTTGCATTATTACCTGCAACTGCATTGTTTGATTCTGGAGCTACATTGTCATTTATATCTAGTAGATTCGTAGCAATGCATAGAGTAGCGACTTCCCCTTTACCTAAGAGTTGGAAGATTCTTACCGGAGGAGGTATCGTGCCGGTTACCAGCACTATCAGAACGTGCTCGGTAGTTGTATGTGGCAGAGAGATGAGAGCGCGATTCTTGATATTGCCTATGCCATACTTTGATATTGTGTTAGGCATGGACTGATTAAGCCAGTATAATGCTGTACTGAACTACCGGAAGGGTAGCGTCACCTTTAGACCGCCAGATCAACCGGAGTTCGAGTACATGCGAGGGACCGTCAAACAAGGAGTAGGACATATAGCGGGAACTTGTATGGCTATGGAAATGGTACCCCGACCAATAGTTACAGAATTTGAGGATGTATTCCTCGAAGAACTTCCAGGCTTACCGCCAAATAGAGACGTGGAGTTCACCATCGAGCTAGTGCCCAAAACAGCACCAGTATCTTCTAATGTATACCGATTGGCGAAGAAGGAGTTAGATGAACTGAAGCTGCAATTGGAGGAGTTGCAGAGAAAGGGATTTATCCGCCCTAGTGCATCACCATGGGGAGTACCAATGTTGTTCGTACCCAAGAAGGATGGAACAGTACGCATGTGCATTGATTACAAAGCCCTTAATGCTTTGACTATCAAGAACAAGTATCCATTGCCACTAATTGACGATTTATTTGACAAGTTGACAGGAGCAGTAGTGTTCACAAAGATCGACTTGAGATCGGGTTATCATCAAGTGAAGGTACGAAGAGAGAACATTCATAAGACAGCATTCAGGACTCGTTATGGTCACTACGAGTTCTTAGTGATGTCTTTTGGACTGACGAATGCGTCAGCTGTATTTATGAACTTGATGAACAGAGTATTCCACTAATACTTAGACCAGTTCGTGGTAGTCTTCATCGATGACATTTTGGTGTATTCGAAGCGCCACGAGGAGCACGAAGAGCATCTGGAACTAGTGTTAGAGACACTAAGGAGAGAGAGGCGTTATGCCAAGATAAGCAAATGTGAGTTTCTCCTAGATCGTGTTGCTTTCCTTGGATACGTTATCTCAGGAGATGGCATTTCAGTAGATCCGGCGAAGATTTCATCGGTAGAGACATGGCCAACCCCTACCAATGTCTCTGAAGTGAGGAGTTTCCTAGGACTTGCCGGATATTACCGGAGGTTCGTAGAAAACTTTACGAAGATCGCAGAGCCGCTGACCCACTTGACCCATACGGAGCAGGAGTTCACCTGGACAGAGGAGTGTCAGAAGGTATTCGACGAGCTGAAGAAGCGTTTGACTACTGCACCTATCTTGACCATACCATCTGGACCCGGAGGATTCGTAATCTATAGTGATGCATTCAAAAAAGGATTAGGATGTGTCTTGATGCAGCATGGAAAGGCTGTAGCTTATGCTTCTAGACAGTTGATGACACATGAGAAGAACTATCCCACTCACGACTTGGAGATTGCAGTAGTGATTTTTGCCTTGAAGATTTGGAGGCACTACTTATATAGAGAGAGTGGAGATATTTACTGATCATAAGAGCCTAAAGTACGTCTACACCCAGAAGGATCTGAACCAGAGACATAGATGTTGGCTCGAGGTGATGACGGACTTCGGGATTGAGCTACAATACCACCCTGGAAAGGCTAACGTAGTAGCTAACGCGTTGAGCAGAAGACCCATGGCATTCTTCATGACCACCCAACAACATCTGTTGAGAGAGCTAGAGCAGATGGGTACAAAGGTCGTTATGCCTGGAGTAGATGGACAGTTGTCGAGTTTCCAATTGCAATCGACATTAGTGGAGAAAATCAAGGCTGCTTTGCCAACAGACGCTAGGTTTCATAGGCTTAGACAGAGGACAGAGGCTGGAATACAGATAGGACTGCGTATACATGAAGACAGAACTTTGAGATATGGAGATCGTCTCTATGTTCCAAATGGAGAACTTCGTCAGGAGTTGATGACAGAGGCACATAGTTCAACCTATTCTATTCATCCAGGAGGCACGAAGATGTACAGGGACTTGAGACAGTACTACTGGTGGCACAAAATGAAGAGGGAGATAGCACGCTTTGTGGCCAAGTGCCTGGTGTGTCAGCAAGTCAAGGCTGAGCATAAGAGATCTGCAAGATTGTTTTAAGCGCTACCTATACCGGAGTGAAAATGGGAGCACATCACTATGGACTTTGTTACGGGCTTTCCGAGGAGTCCTAGTGGGTGCAACGCAGTATGGGTAATCGTGGATAGACTCACCAAGTCCGCACACTTTTTACCCTTCAGAGTTGGGCAATCGACGGAGGTCTTAGAAGATATGTACGTGAGGGAGATTGTGTGCCTATATGGAGTGCCAGTTAGCATCGTGTCTGACAGGGATACAAGGTTTATGTCTTACTTTTGGTGGAGTATGCTGGAGAGTCATGGTACTCTCCTGAAGTTTAGCACAACGTATCATCCACAGACAGATGGCCAGTCGGAGCGCACCATTCAGATGTTAGAAGATATGTTGAGAGCGTGCATGCTTGACTTCTGAGGATCATGGGAGGACCATTTGCATCTGGTCGAGTTTTCCTACAACAACAGCTATCAAGCGAGCATCCAAATGTCTCCCTATAAAGCATTGTATGGAAGGAAGTATCGTTCCCCAGTATGCTGGAGTGATATAGGCGAGCGACAGATTCTCTGACCAGAGTTGGTTGTTCGTACAGTAGAAAAGGTGAAGAAGATCCAAGGGCACCTTCGAGCAGCACAAGACAGAAGCATTGGACGAATGCGCATCGTCGACCCTTAGAGTTTCGGGTTGGAGATCACGTATTTTTAAAGATCTCGCCTACTCGAGGGACTATCAGATTTGGAGGCAGAGGGAAGCTGAGTCCGAGGTACATCGGGCCATTCGATGTGTTAGAACGCGTCGGAGAGATTGCTTACAGATTAGCCTTGCCGTAGACCTTGGAAGGAGTTCATGACGTCTTCCATGTATCTCAGCTGAGGAGGTACATATCGGATCCGAGTCACATACTTGACCACTCAGAGATTACAGTTGGCCCGAGCTTATCATACCAAGAGGAGCCTATTGAGATTCTTGACAGGAGTGAGAAAGTACTGCGAGGATAGACTATTCCCTTAGTTCGCGTTGCATGGAGACATCATGCACCAGGCGAGTCGACTTGGGAACGCGAGGAGGATATTAGACAGCGCTACCCCCATCTCTTCGAAGGAATAGGTACGCATTAGCATTTTAATTTTAGCCAGTAGTTCATACCATGCGTATGTTTTAATTTCGAGGACGAAATGCTCTAAGAAGGGTAGGTTGTAAACCCCCTCGACCAAATCAGAGCTATTTTGATTAAATTATGAGACTAGGGTTTAATTGGATGCAATTAGATTTAATGTACATCAATATTATAACTTAATACACCTTAAGTTTGCCTTGACGTTTGGAGCACTATACTAGTTGGTACCCCCCCAAATCAATTAGGTACTCATCCCCTAAACAAGCCAGACCACCCACCTGCACTTTGTGCAACTGTTAGATTCCCACCATGATACTTAAGATGCTTAAATCTAGTTGCACAACAGTCATTGAGAATGCCTAAGCATTATTTCATTTAAACCCGACCTTCCCCTAATGCCTAATGAACTTGTTTGTAATCTAAATTAAATTGAGGCCTAGATCACCCTGAAATAAGTCATAATCGAGCCCTGTATACCTATCATGAGGACCAGACCCCACCCCAAGGAGCCCAGACAAGCCCAAGGCTCGAGGTCCCAGGCTATAAACACTCCTATATAAACAACTCTTCCTATTATTATTGAAACCATAACACCTTCACCCTCCTTGCTCAACCCTAGACGAATCCCTACCATCCCCGACCACCCTGCCGGACTGAACCCTCCCCGACTGCCAAAACCACAGCCCCCACGCCACCTGACTCTGCCTTACACAGCTTGACGCCACCCGAGCCCGCTATGCTGATCCCGACTGCTCCCCACCACTCTCCAGCGCCGTCGAACCACCCGCGAGGCCGACCCCGACCAACCCTAGCGAATGGACCATCACCCCGACGCTGGTCCAACCGCTGCCGCCGTGCCCAGTCGCTGTATCCACGACTGCAAACCTCGCCACTGCTGTACACAGTAGGCCAGATCCGCCGACGTCGACCGGAGCCACCCTCGTCGGAGGAAACAGCCGACCAGCGAGCGGACCCCCTCGCTCGGCCGATTAGGTACTCGTTCATTTAACCCTTCACTCGTGTGCCATATAGTTCTCCTTCGTGTCGTCGTGTCACACATGAACCGTATCTCTAGTGTTTAAACTAGTTATAAATGAATCTATGGAAATTGATATTTATTGATATTAATTAATAAATCATTGGTCTAAATTAGTGACTAGTTACCAAGGACAGGTAATTCGGTAAAATACCTGGATATAAATCCTAGTATATTCAAACATGGAAAATAGAGACGTGTCCGCACAGAACAGAAATCATGGACAACCCGTGACTAGATAATTATTGCCTCGAGACACATGTTAACGGAAGACAGAACATGTGTACACCCTAGCTACATGCACACGTGACACTTTATTCAAGCAACAGTGAACTCGCGACAGTATTCAAGAATAGCATCTTAATCGTAAATATTTAATGCGTAGTATCTGATGTCTGTATTGTTGTGTTATATTGTATGTCTAGGGTCTTTGGATCAGCCAGGAGACGCTACAGGAGCCGGCTTTTGGCATTCACCTCTTGAAGACTCTGGCAAGATACCTTGCCATATTTACTGTCTAATTTAAATTATGCGAATGTTGTATTGCATGCTTGTTGTTTTTCTTTATACAACTGTGCGCGTCCGAGATTGTCTCGGGTGCACTCGACGGATACGTCGAGGATTATTATACATTGACTTAGTCATTAGCATACTTACCTCATTGGATGATACCCTGTTATCTTCCAAGACCTGAAACTTTTACACGTATTCATAGTGACAAATCTTATGTTGGGATACGAGTTCGCGTGCTCGACTAGCTATCGACGTGTGTGACATGGATCACGGTTAGTAAGTAGTTCAGGAGTATTTCAGTGTAGAGACTTGGCATTTAGATAAGGGGGTATGTGCGTCAATTATTTGACTTGCATATCTACATTGGGCGGGGAGGACGACTAGTAGGCATATGGGACACCCCACTCCTTTACACTGACACCACACTCGACGGAGTGATACAGACGTATATATATATTACTGATACCACGTTCTGTAGAGTGTTGGACGTTACTTGATAATATTGCAGATACCATACTCTATAGAACGTCGGACGTTATTGTATTCATGCGCCCGTGTTATAGGGGGCATGTGTGGCATATACTAGCCGGTTGCCATGACTGGTGAATTACGTCAGCATATGTCTAGCCTACACCTTCCCATATACTCACAGTTGTCCTCACATTGCATTCACTTAGATGGTTAGTACACCCTTTATTGTATTTATTTTATTCAGTATTTATATATGGCATGTTTCTATGTATCTTGTTACGTTCCTCTAAGGGCCTGGTACCTTTCCAGATTTGGATGAGGCTTTCTACCCTACAGTATACGGCCCCGGACAGGAGACGAGGTTCGCTACCGCTGAGGGGTTAGAGGTGCAGCCGTCAGAGTTTCTGTGACCAGAGGTAGGCCTTCCTCCTAGATTGGGCGCATCATTATCTAGTCAGCCGATGCCCTAGTCATTATCTTCTATATCTCATTTCAGTACTTTATTCTGTCATAGTAGTTGGTTTGTTCCCATCAGACATTATTGGTTGTACTATGATATCTTGAGACTGGCGTTTATCTTCCAGCAGTTTATTTAGTACGTCTTGCTGATTTATATTGTGGATGAGATTAGATTACCTGTTATAGATTGATATTGGACATGTTAGTATTTTAGGACAGCGTAGCACTCTTCGTGGATCCATTAAATTGGGATATACTCGGAGATGTGTCAGCTGGCTATTGCCACGTGGCCTGGTCCCGTATATTTTGGGACTGGGGCGTGACAAAGGGGAATATCCTCAGAAGAACGTTCGGCTGCCAGGATGGTTGACAAATGAAAATATCTATTGGCGTCGGGCAACAACATAGATATTGGATGAATATACCGAGAACCTCATATCTTCGGGTTTATACAATGCCTTAGTGACTTTCTATGGCATTGCGCCCAACACCAATATGTTCTTGGCTTTGCTAGAGCAATATAACTCTAGCAATGGGACTACTTTTACTCCTTGAGATGAGTTGGGGTAAGCACTACATGAGATGAATCATGTATATGCACTACATAGGGAGGTTCCTTATGAGGAATACGTACCTACCAACTCAAAATTGGTGGATTTAGCACAGACTAAGCCGTGTCTGGTTGAATTATATCAGGAGATGATGTGCCACTACTTGGCCTGTAATTATTATCATAATACTAATTCTGGCACTTTTTTTTATTAGGAATTGGTTTCAATACCTCTTCAATGATGGAAGCGAGAAGGAATACACGAAGATTCGACCGCTTCAACCTTTGAGCTCTACCAGAGTTTGAAAGCTCATGGCAAGTCATAGTGCCGAAGATAAGTCCTTCGAGGATCGTGTGAAAGATTTTGCAGTAGGCACACATGCTATGATCTATCTCAGACATACACGTACAGAGATTTTGTCTGAAGCTTTGTTGACTGGATATCTCTCTTTGTGGCTCCGAAGATGGGTAGTCCCCGGAAGTTCAGGCTCAGTGGACCGTCTTCAAAGGAATATTTTATTTTTTGTAGTGCATCTGGTCTTCAAGCATCGACTAGCATTACTACCGGCTATGGTGTGCCATTTGAATGAGGTTTACGAGAACTTGCCCATAATTTGGCAGTAGATTTTTGAAGAGAAAATTCCTTCGAACAAAGCTTATGTTCACGTATCTGATGGGATAGTTGATTTTGCACAATCAGAGTTTGATGGCTCCCAGCTTGACTTAGGCTGATAGGACAGAACACCTGTTTATTTGTAGATATAGTCTTTCTAAGTGGACCTATACTACGTCTTTTTCAGACCAGGCGAGCTTTGAATATGGAGAATAGTTGGAGCTTTTACTGCGATATTCCCGACGTGGCAATTGAGTACCATGGTTTGAGTTTTATTGATGAGGGGACTACCATATCGAGGCTGCCAACAGGGGTCTTTTCATGGTTAATAATTATCTGACCCTTTCATTTGGTGTACATAAATGGCAACGGTTGCACATTCGAACCGTATCTACCTAGCCGCTTTGCAAGGCAATTTGGCTATGATCAACTGCACGTGGGAAATGCTACTCCGTGCTTAGCCAATTATGTAGGTTTAATTGATGGCCTTCGGGGATGGAGATATTTCATCACGGGTTGCATGGGAGCCACTTTTACTCTGCCTGAACCCAAATATCCTTTACGCCTATTGCATTTTTGCCCAATTTTATTGCTCCATAAACCAATTCCACATGGACTTCGATATGCGGGCTAGTCTTTGAAACCCGATAAAAAAAGTGAATCTGGAGTCATTAAGACCTTCTCTAGTTGAAGAGGAGGATGACGTGCCATTGGATGAGATATTGGAAGTTCTTCCGCATATAGAACCAGATGCACCCGCCCCTGCCATTGTGGTACAGAAATCTCGGAAGTATATGATTACATCCCCTGCTGAGGACTGTCATGCTAGAAAAAGAGCTGTTGTCACGAAGCCTAGGAGGCAAAAATTGAAGGTTTCTGTTTGTTCACGCTGTAGTTTAATTGATGAACTGTCTAGATTGCCATAGCGGCCTGGTTCGTCTGTCTCTTCTCCAGTGGTGCAAAGAATTAGCACTTCCGTCCTCCCCCTACAGGAATAAGTGTCGCTTCTGCTGCCACAACAGTCAATTTTGCGGATCCTATTCTTGATTCAGCGACTCAATTTATCACGTCGATTGCACTCATACTTCCCCCTTAGCCAATGGATCCAAAGGATCAACCTTCTCCTGGAAGTCCTAATTCCGATGTAGAAATAATTTTACCTTCTCGGGCTGGAGTTGGTGAGCAGGTCGAGTCACAAGCTGACATTGCCGCTACAGCCCATAAAGATATGCCTGGTCATGACGTTCAGGCTCAGCATTAATCTGCTATAGTTACAGCTGGGTTTGAAGATGCTACCAAGCAGATATATAATAAAACTAGAGTTTCAAAGGCGAGCACGATGTTGGGTGATTATGATGATTTGCTTATTTTTTGCTGACTCATCTGAGGTGGAGGCTTCGTTGGCTGGCCTAAGAAATTTCTTGGAGCGGCAAACTCCTGAAGACGAATATGTACCTCCTGGTGCTGGTACGTGTCTCTCTATTCTTTTTATACCATAATTTCTTGCGTTGCATGCTTCATTGTTACGAATTCATGTAATGATAACTCCGGCTTGCACAGGCCAAGGTATCACTTCTTTCCTTAGCTCAACGTGTATTACAATATGTTGTTTGTTGGTCATTGTTTGCTTGATTTTTTTTAGGTGATGAGATTGTGGTAGGAATCTCTCTATAGAGGGATGAAGAGACGGTTATTTTGTAGGCTAAAATAACTTTAGTTGCTGATATCACGGTTCTGGCTGCGGATATCGCATTAATAACACCAGTAGCTTCAATTGCTCTTATGGTTGAATTAACCATTACTACTGAAATGGCTTCCACTATTAGGCCGCGAGAATGAGCGACAGATTCTTCATCTTTTATCCCAGTGTCAAGGCTACAACTATTATGACGACTTCCTTTGTGCACCATGGTCTAGATTTAACAAAAATTACCGCGACTCCGAGTTCAAGCACTCATTTTAATGCTTTAGTAGAAGCTTATACATCTGTTTTCTATGAAACATTGAAAGAGTTGATAAATCTGGTGCTCGAGAAAGGTTTATTCTTTGGGGTTGTGAAGAATGATAGCTTGTCCATGATCTAACTTATCATAAATTTCAAGGATGAAGCTAGGCTGCTGCTCTTGAACAGATCTTGATAGACCTTGAGTAGCCTATTAATGAGTATTTATAGCTTAATATTAGGGACATATCGGCTTTAGTTCAAACTAAATACGAGTCAATTACTACTGAGTTCATGGAACTTCAGACCACCTTCCAAGAGCATATGGCGATTCAAGTTGAGAAGACTGTCCGGATAAATGCTTCTTTGAAAGAAGTGACTTCTTCTCTGTCTCTTCATCATTCTTCCCATGATAAATATAATGATAAGACGATACAGCTCAAGACTCAGGTTCAAAAACTGGAAGCCCAGCTCAAGAAAGCGAAGGAGGAGTTGAAGGTGGCTGTGGAGCAACGTCATGAAGAGCTGGTTCATTGTGACTTAGCAAGGGAATATATTTTGGAGCTTGAGCACAACAACAATAAGCTTGAGCATGCTCAAAATAAGATGATAGATTCATATGATTCTATGGATCTTTTTGCTACATATGACTTTAGAATGCTTGAAGCACATAGAAGAGCATCATTGAAAAATGATCAACAACTAGCTCGGCTGACCCAGTTCCTTCTTGATCTTTCTACTCCCTCTAGGTGAGCTCCATCTTATGCTCTTCCCCGTTTTATAAATTTCTCCATAAAAATATATTGAAACTTTTAGCTTTAAACAATACTTGTTTGTTATTGACCCATTATTTATTGTATATTTACTATTAGATACAAATAATAGGTTAGAGTAAAAACAAAATCAGAGGTAATATGGACGTGATATATTTTCAAATGAGATTTCATCGAATATATCCGCTCAGATGTATTATGGACATGGCAGGATAATTATGTAGAATAATTTGGTAGATTTATCACTCAAGGCATACTCGTGCTGAGTACAAATGATAAATTTTACTGGATGTAATACTACCAGAGGTGATATGGATGTGATAGTTTACTAGTTTACTCTACCAGGGAAAAAAGAAATAGTAGTTCAAGGGCGAACTATTTATCTTCTCTTTAGGGGATAATATGATTCAGAGGTAATATGGATGTGAATCATATTACACTTATTGACTGGTGAGTAAACATGTGGGATTATTTTCAACCCAACTTGGGATCAGGAATAGGATATCCTTAAAACAACTAGGCTTTAAGAATAAAATATTTTGGTTGGGGAGAATTATTTAGGTGATCTCAACGAAAGTGTTCCGTTGGATCTGAGTATTGTCCCACTGGAGAACTTTGAGGACCCATTACCCATATCTTATTCAAAAATAAATATAGATAATAGTTTGAGAGGACGTGTAGGCTATGAGTTGCTTGGGATTAAACAAAATATGTCTTATTTTAATCCGCTGGAGATGGAGAAGAATATATCGTATTTAGACATAATACTTCTTGAGAAATTTTCTAGTGATAGGCACCATTATCAAATCTTTAATGTGTTTATCATCTGGGATAGTTGACACCATATTTACAGATAAAGTCTGTTTGAATATGTCACCCATGCTTTCGTCAAAATCCCACATTGATGAGTCAAAGGAATAAGAATGCGTCTCTTCTTCTGATTATGAACTTTCAGGACTTGTTGGTGGTGTAACATATCCCAAACCACGACCAGTCCATTGATAGTTTGTTTTTGGCTTGCCTTTAGAAGAGATGTGACATATATGAGTCTGTATGCCTTTTCCATAATTTAGTCCCAAGCCAGATTTTAAGTTGTAGTCCATCCTTTGTATAATATTCTTGGCTGATTGTTTGTAATGATACGATTGTATCTTCCCCATATCCTCATCAGAACCATAAGTCTGCGCAATTCTTTTGTTTCTAGCTTTCCCAAAAATTATATGACGTTGCTTGTCCTGTCTCGTTGGGAATATGATGTATGCCTCCTCATATGGTTCATATGACGAACCATATTGGAATGGAGATGCCATGGATATGGATAGAGGTTCGTAGAGGTGAAGAGCCTCTTAGAATTTTTCAGCAAAGGGTTCACATCAATGTAGTGTGAAGTAGAGTCTTCTTTATTCATGAAATATAAAATTTCTTCATCTTCCAAATAGTTGACAAAATCTTCGGTCTTGACAGGAGGCTTGGCAAGATTGATGACTGGGGGATGATTTACTGATGTTGATGGCTTGTTACAATGAAGGTCGATAACAAATGGTTTATTCTCTATTATTGGTTGTTCATTGCATAGAAGGTTGATAACCATGGAGATGACTTGTGCAGGTCGATGCCGAGAGTCTTTGAAGGAGTTTGATGAGTAGTACGTCCTTTGACTCTGATTATTAGAGGTTCTTCTTTTGGAGTATTTTTAGCTTCTTTATTAGCTTGATTATCTTCCTCTTTCATATACTCCGGTGTATAGAGTTCAGAGTCAGCAAAATAGGCTTTGCCACCTTTGAAAGGGTTGATGTCTGGTACCTCTGTTTTGACCTCTTATCTACTATTATCATACTTGAAGCATTAATGTAGGGTGGAGGATACAATTTTATGCTCGTGTATCCACGACCGTCCCAGTAAAATATCTTAGGATACGTCAGAGTCAATCATATAGCATATGACTTCAGTAGGTAGATCGACTATCTGAATTTTTAGGCGTAGCTTTCCCAGTGGTTTACTTCTTCCAACATTGAAGCCTAGAATGGTAGTACTGATAGCAGACAATTTGTGCATCGGTATCTTCAATCCTCTCAGTAGACTTTTAGGAATGATGCTGAGTGAAGAACCAGGGTCGATGTGAATCCAGTTCACCTTAATTGATCCGATATAACCGGTATAATATAGAGGCCTGTCATGCTGATTATCTTTGAGTAGCATATCATCTTGCGTGAATATGATGTTAGGAATCTTCTCGATCACACTATGGAATTGAGGACATGCTAATGGTTCTTCATCAGGAGTATTGAGTTGAGCTAGGCATGAGTCTGCATGTATCAGAGCTTCGCTCAAAGCTTCACGAGTCTCTTTTGACAAATAAAGCAACTCGAATATGGAGAGCCAGACTGGGATATTGGCCACTTGTGCCAATATGTCAAAATTGTATGGCTTTTCAAGTCCTTGGGGTACATTCTTCTTCAGAGACTTGTCGAAGCGTACTTTATTTTGCTGTTCTTTTTCTGTCGTAGTAGGTTTCAAAGGACCCGGTTCGGCTGTGATCGGAGCTACAGGAGTTTGCAAAATAGGAAGAGTGTCAAGAATATCTTCTGGAATAGATTTATAAGTTTTATGATAATCTTTGCTGGACCTGGTACCATTCAGGGCTTCTTCTTCGGGCATCGGAGAAAGAAGTACTATGTTACATGACTTGGGTTTCTTTTTATCAAGCCCCTTCTTGGAGTGAGTCTGTGGGCTGGTCTCATCGTAGCCCAATCTACTATAAGATTTATTGGACTGTTCTCAGAGTTGTAGAGTAATACTTCGCCCTTGCCAAAGTTCAAACCTTCAGCTTTTTGGAAATTATACCCCATCTTTTGCATCAGGCGTATAACTTGTTGGTTGTAATAATAAAATTAGGGGAGATCCTCCTCAAGCACCTAAGTCGAGGTCGATGTTTTAATAATTATAGAAGGATGAGGAGAAATTTGTGTAGGAACACCTTCATAAGCATTAAAGATTTGTTGCGCCCTATATAGGGGATCGCTGCCAATCATGGACTATTGTCGGTACGTTAAGTGAAGCTTGCGAGTAAATCTTGGTTGGGCAATATTCAGATTTCAAAATCTGACATCGAGAGATACATCTTGCTGATGTTGGTCCTGATCTCTGTCTGAATGAGGATCCAAAGAAATCATATTGCATAATTTATACTTCTTACCCTTCTTAGATTTTGAATTGGAAGATGCTGCTGTAGTGCCCCATTCCCCCTGTTCGGGGAGCGCGACTAAGAAATACTTGGTATCATTCAATCAGGACAGAATGAATCAAGATCCTTTCCTCTTTATGGATTGCTTTCTTCAGAATCAATTCCTACATTCACCGGATCGTGCCTCGAGGAAGTACTCGGCGGCACAGTCGCGAGGGGCCTTTCCGTTCTTCTGGTTTTTTTTGCCCATTTTCGATGCCGCTTGGTTGCTTTTTTGTTGGTTTTATGGCTTGCATTTTCTTGAAAGGTTTCGATGGATTTTATCATCTTCGTTCTTTGAACTTCATATTTTATATCGAACTTTGGGCGACCGAGGCAGGAGACATTGATCATATGTTGGTGCGTGCAGGTGATCGTGTAGGCGACGTACGAGCGGAGTCTTGAAGATTTTCCCTTTCTCTCTCCTGATTCACTAACTTTTGAGTGACCTTAATTTCGATTAGCTCTCTTCTTCCAAGTCTTCATCATCTATAATCTGACTCGTTTGTACGTTCATATCAACTATACCATAAAGATAATAACTGAGTCAAGATAATAAGAAGTAAACTTGGAACACTTATGCTTGCCACACAAAATCACTATACGATCATATTATTGCGTGCTTGTTCTCTATGCATGTATCTATTTTATGCTTCATTTGTAGCTAGAATTCATTCATCAATAACTATACATCAGATTAGTGCTATACTGCAATGTGGTTACTTGAATCAGGTGGACTATACTATGGAATTCTTTGAATGTTTATATTTTGTGCGTGTTGTCTTGAAATTCCTTATTTGATAACTTAGTTCTAAATGTCCCATGGTCACGGACAACTTATGAACAAGGTGTAGGGTTCCTGCGAACGGTCGTCGGGGCACCGGGACGACCAGTTCGTCCTAGACGGAATGTTAGATATAGTCGGGATAATGGCCAAGCACGGGAGATGGGTGGCTTGTAGCGGGCTAGCAACCTGCGTCTACAACCATCGTCATCTGTCCGGACTATAGTCCAAAATGGCTCGCAAAGCCAGTGACCCCATATCTATATTTAAATTGTGCAAGCTAACTATGTCTTTATGGCAGGGAATGTCATGGTAAGTTACGTACAGGTGGTTCAAACGGACAGGTAAAGTCACCGAACAGTAGCATAATTATTAATTCAATTTAACCTATTGCATGTTATAACTTGAACTAAGGCAAGATAGATAGACTACTATAATAAATTGTATACTTCACATGAATACTGTATCGATTTGGTTAGTTGGGTTAGCTCGCCCTCACCAGAACTTTTCAAAGTACTGACCCTCATTGCAGCAGGTCCCCGATCGGAGACGGCATGACGAGGAGCTGAAGTTTCTTCTTCCAACTAGCCTATTACTCAGCGCACTCCGTTCGTGTATTTTGAAGCTTGTATAAATTATTTGGAGCTCGTGCACACATCTTATGCAGTTTTGAGGCAAGGCGATAGCTTCGTCCGAAGGTGTCTATTATCTTTTGAAGTTTTAGTATGGGATGTAATATTTGGAATGACTATCTCATTTTGCGTCCATCTTGTAAGCCCGTATGGCACCCCTTTACTTTTGAGTCAAGAGTTTGTAATAAAGATATATATTATCAATAAAGAAAACTTGTCTTTATGTCGATGTGTGTTCTTTAGCTTGCGTACTCTGTTGTTGTATTTTTATATATATCATTATGATAGGCCTTGTGCGCACGCGCCTTACGCTCGCACATCATCATGCCCGAAGGACGATTATAGATTCTGCAGAATCGGGACATGACATATTGGTATCAGATAACATCTTTAGATCCTTTGGCCTCGTTTCAGAAAAGTTTTCATAAACTACCCTTTCAGATATATAAGATTCATAATCAGAATTGATCATGATCTTTAATATAGTCTTTTTCAACCCTTCATCTTCGATCATATCGGCCTTTTGTTTAGTATTGTATCTGTTCGAATAATGTCTTAGTTTACTACATTTAAAGCATTTAACTTTTTTATTCGAACTAGAATTTTTTGAGAAATTTTTTCTCGAAGGAAATTTCCTTTTTTCATTAGAAAAATCTTTAGGATATTTTCTTTTAGAAGAATAACTCTTCTTTTTGTAAGATTTTTCTTTAAATAATTTTCTCTTAGTATTAGGAGGAGGTTTAATAGACTCCATAGCGAACTGGCTACAAAATCCCCCCAATTGCTTTCTATCAGATATCCTTTGAGATTTTAATTAATTTTTCAATTTCAAGTCATTGCAAAGGGATAACCCCTCTTGAATGCAAGCATTGAACTAGTTACCATAAGTGAAATCACTATATGGTATGATCCCATCATTATTGTTTCGTATTTGTTGCCTGACCTTTTCTGCAAATAGATTAGGAAGGCCATCAATGAATTTTGATTTTCAGTGTGCAGAAATTGCATTAACCTATTTAGAAAGGTATTTTTATACCATCTAAAATGGGTGAGAGTAGGACAACGGAGATTTTGAAGTAAAGTTCTGATACGTTCACCGTTATCAGAAACTAAACCAATAAAGTGATCATAAATAGTGATGATCAAGGTCATAACACTATCTTCTGTTTCTCTATTATTTTTAATTTTGACAGCATTAGCAATATCTGCTTTCTGCTCAAGAGATAAACAATGATCCCACCAGCCTTTTAAAATGTCGGTAAAACCATATGTTATAAATATAGCAATAGCTCGATCAGTGTTATTGTTTGAACGACAAACCGTAGCAAACATTAACATTCGGTGCATCTGATCGCATATTTGTTTATCAGAACAACCATCTTTGTTCCATTCATAGATAGTACCACCACTATAGTTATTCTGAATAATGTTATCATTTTCTTCATAAAGAACATCCATTGGAGTAGGACATTTATAATAGTATTTTTGGAGATTAGGCTTCTTATGTTGCTGCTGCATGGGCAGAATTATATCAGAAGCTTGATGATCAATAGCTATTTAATCATTCTTAATTAATTTTTAAATAACATGTATCTGAATTGGATCTAAATGATCTTCAGATTCTTGAGAATAACTCTCATTGTTAGATTCAATATCTGAATTATCTGCTATGGAAGAATTTCCATCGATGACTGCAAAAGTTTTTTTATTTTTAATGGAAGAATTTCCATCAATTACTGCAAGAGTATTCTTTTCTTTAGTGGAAGAATTTTCACTTAAAGAAGTAGCTTGTAGCTTCTCAATTAAGCTTTTTATTTTTTTCTCAGTAACTTTAGGAGGATAACTTAAAACCACTAGTATCGCTAGCTGGTTTTATTGGTATGTTATTAGTCCTTACTTCTTTAGAAGTAGAAGCCTTTGTCATAGTTTTAGGTAATTTTAGTATAGAGTTGACCTTGTGAAGAATTTCATCAAGGGTAGTTTCTATTCTAACTAACTGAGAACCAATGGTTTGAATGTAGGCATTGGTATAGTTATTTTGCTTCACAATTTTTTAAAGCTCTTTTATTTGTTCTTCCTTATGATCGATAATTCGAATAAAGAAAATAGCATCCATCTTTTCAGAGTTAACCTGAATCTTTAAAGGTTTATTGGGAGGATATAAAGCACGAATACGTTTACCCATGTTTGTTATCCAATTTTTATAACCTTCTTCTAGCATATTAATGCTGGAAAGTTCTTGGTTGATATAGTTCTCAATAAACCATTAATCAAACCATTTAATTTTATTTGTCTCTTTGAGATGGGCATAGTATTGGTCTTTGAATTTATACCGTTAATCAATGGTATAATTCTTTTCGAACCTAGCCTCAAACTGCGGGTTCAGACACTTAAAAAAATGAGCTACATACCTACGCTCAACGTACTTTTTTCAAGGAGAACATATGCTGGATTTTACAATGATAGAGGATCATAGTAGTCCAAGTCCACCCATAAGCGACGTAGCTCCGCTGCATACTGGAGTACTGTCTTCCCCCTGTGTGACTGGAGCTGAGATGATAGAGCTGGATGAACTACATCAGTTCAAGCTTCCGGTTGAGAGTTTTAAGGGTAAGGGACTGGACACTCAGGTTCTGGACAACACTACCTACCTTGATAACTTTACTGGTTACGCTGCTCATATGGGCAAAGTTATTCTGGTTCAGGCACTTGCATCCACTAAATTTCATACTGGTTGGATCATAGACTCAGGTGCATCTAGGCATATCACAAGTGCATCTAGTGAGTTTGTATTATATTATCTGGGCAAGTATATGCATCCTGAGACAGTTTAGACTGCTGATGGGACATCCCAACCCATCAGGGGTACTTGCTCGGTCTATTGTACTTCATCTGTTACCCTGTCATTTGTATTGCATATTCTTTTATTTTCGGTCAACTTACTTTCTGTTAGCTTTCTCATTGATCAATTAAATTATACTGTTCTTTTTGATCAGAATATGTGTTCTTTCTTGGAGAAGGCCACGGGGAAGAGGCTTTGGACTGATATCATGCGTGATGGTCTTTGGTACCTGGACCGGGAGGCTGCAATGCTTGCTGCTACTACTAGTGGAGATCCAGAGACAGAAGGGTGCTACAATTGTGGAGATCCTGAACACTTCATCAGATTCTATACGAAACTCCTGAGAGGCATACACGATGGATAAAATTTGTTCTGGCAAGTTCTATCCATCGTGCATTTCTCATGCCGTATGAGTTTAGGGGTGTACAGATAGGTGAAGAAAGTCGTGATCGCATATAGGCTCATGCCACGTATTTGAGGTACGTTTGATCTCGTCCCTGTATGCAACTATGGAGATAAGAACACCTGTGACTAGTCAGGAGTTGAAAGAGATACTAGAAGGGGTGTCCAGGATATTTTAGGCCAAATTAGTGGATAACTCATCCAATAGGGCAATCGTGCCCGTACCAGAACCATCGCAAATAATAAAGAAGATAGATTGCTGCCCAATGACATCAAACTTTAGGGGGCGAGAAACTACCTAAGTTGGTCTAGGAGGGCGCTATTGAACCTTCGAACCAAGGGGCTTAAAAAATATGTGAAGGGAGAGTGTACTAAGCCAAAGGATAAGACGACTGTTTTGTGGAGCACATAGATTCACCTTAATTCTCTGGTGGTTTCTTGGCTGCTGACTTCTGTGTCTCCATCTATAGCTGGGATGGTAGAGTCGATCTGTAGTGAAGCTGATGTTTGGACAACATTGGCTGGGATGTACTCTAGAGTTGTGAGTGTTATTATGATGATGGAAGTTGAGGAGAAGATTGATGCTTTCACACAGGGGGAGAAGACAGTATTCAAGTATGTAGCAGAGCTACGTCACTTATGGGCAGACTTGGACTATTATGATCTGCTATCATTGCAAAATCTGATAGATGTTCTCCTTGAAAAATAGTATCTTGAGCGTAGGCATGTGGCTCATTTTTTCAAGGGTCTGAACACACAGTTTGAGGCTAAGAGGGAACCAAAGTGTCATCTTCCATCTTCCTCGTCCCTGGATGTGGCTGTTGCATTGATGGAGCAAGAGGAGATCCGAACAGAAGGTGATGAAATACGAGACCTTACCAGCTGTCCATTCTTCATTGGTGGTTCCTAGTGCTCCCAATAACGATGAAAGGGAGTCCTATAATTATGGGAAGAAAGGGCATCTCAGCTACAACTACCCTCAACCCCGTAATTCTAGTCGTGGCCGAGGAGGCAGAGGACAGAATGGTGGACGTGCAGGTCAATGAGGCATGGGACGCAGAGGCCGAAGATTTTTTACCTAGATATGACGGAGGAGACCACTATCGAAATGACTGGCACTGAGATGATAGAGCTGGAGCGCCCCCCGTCGATCCAGTTGAGCGGATGATGCTAATGATTGAGGCGCAGCAACGAAGGGACGAGGATCGACAGGACAAATTCAAAAAAAAATCTAAAAGCTTGATTCACAGTTCAACAGAAGATGGTGGATGCCCTACAACAGATTGTTCAGACTATTGCCTCCAATCATTCTGTAATGACAGTGGCACAGGTGGAGCAACCAACAAATAAAGTCGAGAGACCTCAAACCCCAAAGAAGAAGGATGTGACTACTTTCGTCTTTGCTGACTTTAAGAAGGTCCGCTACACATCTTTCCGCAGGATCGAGGAACCCTTAGTGTCTCAAGATTAGCTGGTAGAGCTTGAGGATTACTTTAAAGTACTTAAAGTACCCAACAACAAGTGAGTCGCCTGTGCCCAACTACAGCTCCATCTGCACGCGTACGATTGGTGGGACGTGCATCGAAGATCTCTTCCTATAGATGGTGAAGATGACATGATCGCGTGGGCTACCTTTCGTAGCGCATTTGAAGAGGAGTTCATACCCCCTCTCATTCGTTGACAAAAGAAGAACGAGTTTATGCAACTTCGACAAGACAATATGACAGTGAAGCAGTACGCCGTAAAGTTCAATTGGCTCGCCAAGTTTGTAAGCACCTATCTACCAAATCCAGCGAGTTATGTTCGATAATTTAAAGGTGGCATGAGACCAGCCATACGCGCACACGCATTCGTTCCCCAGTATCAGACAATATGGGAAGTCTTAAGCCATGCCCTCACCAACGAACCACAGTATCCTCCAATTGCTGCCGGCGCTGTGTCCCATTCTCATCACAAGCGCCCTAGCAACATGGAAGGAAATAACACTTCAAACGTGCAAAAAATGGTGGTCACCAGGATAATAATTACGGAGGAAACCAAGAACTAAGTTGTACCTACTGCCATAAACCAGGGCACAATATCGGCGATTGCCTCAAAAAAAATGGGGTATGCTTTATTTTTGTTCAACAAGGCCATCTTTCCAGTAACTGTTCTAAAAGACCCAACCAGTTTCCCCCTCGTCGTACTCAATAACATAATCCAACTCAATTACCCCAAGCAAATTGTCCTACGCAACAACAAGAGCGTCGTCCAAATGTTGTAGGCTGGGTTTATGCATTGACACGGGATGAGACATTCGCCTTGGACACCATACTGACAGATATATTAGTTTTCAATAATGTTCCTACACGAGTACTATTTGATTTTGGTACCACACATAGTTTTGTATCGGCAAACTTTGCCAAAGAAAAAGAATTTTCTTAGATAATGTTAGGCTTAAAGCTTAACATCAGTACCCTTCGGGCATGGACTTGCCTGCTAACTCAGTTTGTCGCGATGGCTGCATTTGCATCGGAGGAAGAAAATTGCCACTCGATGTGATAGTTCTAGACATCAGGGACTTTAACATCATTCTAGGGATGGATTGGCTTGGTGCTTGTTCGACTACAATTGATTATGCGGAAAAAAAGTCGTGTTTCGTCTACCTGGCGAGACCAAATTCTGCTACGCGTGCAGTCTATCGTCGAGAGCGTCGAACGCCTGCATAGTTATTTCTGTAATATTAGCTCGGCGAATGATACGTTTCAACTGTGAATGGTACTTGGCGTCCGTTCGAGACACTCAGTGAGATTGTACAAATGTAGAGTCTATTTTCGTTATAACAAAATTTCCTGTTGTGTTTCCAGAAGAGTTGTCTGACATACCGTCTGACCGAGAGATAGAGTTCACTATAGATACATTTTCAGATACTCGCTTGATTTTCAAATCCCCGTATCGAATTTCCCCTGTCTAACTGAAGGGACTGAAGGTCCAACTACAAGAACTGCTCGATCGTGGGTACATCTGTTCGAGTATACCTCCATGGGGTACACTAGTGCTATTCGTGAAAAAATAGATTTTTTGATGCAGCTCTGCATAGACTATCGTGAGTTAAATATATCCACCATCCGAAACAAGTACCCCCTTCCCAGAATCGATAACCTCTTCGATCAATTGCAAGGCGCATCGGTATTCTCAAAAATTGATCTTCGTTCGGGCTACCACCAATTGAAAATCAAGCCAGCCGACGTGTCGAAGTCAGCCTTTTGTACTCTCTATGAACACTATGAATTCTTAGTTATGCCATTTGGACTTACCAATGCCCCTGCCGCCTTCATAGATTTGATGAATTGAGTGTTCCTGTCATGCCTTGACAAGTTTGTAGTAGTGTTCATTGATGATATCTTGGTGTATTCAAGGACCAATGAGGAATATGAGGAGCACTTGCGGACCGTGCTTCAGACTCTTCGGGACAACATGCTATACGCAAAACTGAGTAAGTATGATTTTTGGCTAAGCAGTGTATCTTTCCTCGGACATATCATTTCTGCAGGAGGCATCTCAATCGATCCAAAGAAATTTGAAGAAATTTTTGAGTGGAAACAACCTATAAAAGTCAGTAAAATTCGAACTCTTCTTGGGTTAGCGGGCTACGATAGACGGTTCGTGAAAGACTTTTCTAAAATTGCTTCTCCATTGCTTCTCCTCACTCAAAAAGGAGTCTTATTTGAGTGGTCTGACGATTGTGAGACATCATTTTAGGAATTAAAGCAGTATCTCGTCTCTGCTCCGATACTGGAACTACCGAACGTGAATATGGGATTCCAAATCTTTAGCGACGCCCCAGGTCAGGACTTGGGAGCAGTGCTCAAGCATCAAAACAAGGTGATAACTTTTGCTTCGAGAAAATTGAATCAGCATGAGCGCAACTATCCAATACATGATCTAGAACTTGCGGCAATCGTGTTTGGACTGAAGTTGTGGCGACACAACCTTTATGGTGTGGCTTGCCAAATTTTTACTATCACCAGAGCCTCAAGTATCTTTTCACTCAGTCTGAGCTAAACCTAAGACAAAGGCGTTGGCTAAAACTGATCAAAGACTACGACTTGTTGATCAACTATAGTCCAGGCAAAGAAAATATTATAGAGGACGTGTTGAGTCGAGTATTTATGGGATTTCTATCCGTCAACCATAGGCTACAAAAAGAATTAGAGAGTGTGGGCATTGAGCTGCGAATTCGATATCAAGGCGGACTGATTGGGGGATCCTTAGCTCAGTTACATCTTGAACGAAACCTGATAGAAAAGGTCAAGTCCGCTCAAACGAACGACCCATTCTTGTTGACGATGCACGAGCAGATTTCAGCAGGAAAGGCGACTGACTTTGCAATTTGATGAAAGCAAAATATTACGGGTAAGAGGAAGACTATGCGTTCCTAACGATACAGAAGTCAGAAAGAAGATCCTCACGAAAGTTTATAATGTGGCCTATATATCACATCTAGGAAGTAGGAAGATGTATCAGGACCTCCGCATGATCTTCTGTTTGCACGGCATGAAGAAAGACATGGCGCTCTTTCTCACTTCCCGATCTCCCGCAGGATCGGTCATCCGTACTAGACGTGAATCACCGCATCAGCCCTCCCACGGGACAACCATTCCTATCTGGACATGATACCTCGTGCATGAGTTGTCCGTGACCATACAAGTCTCAAGTCTTAGTTCTCTTGAAAGGTACATATTTAGTTCAGATTCAGCTTCAAGTTTAAGATTATTCACAAACAAATTCACTCCCTGAACCGTCAGATTTAGTACAGGACGAGTGTTGTATAACTTGTCATGATGCAGTCCCCTCATTCAGAAACTGACTTGGTGACAAAATGGTCCTGAATACTTTCAGGTTCATACTTATATGGAACGACTATTAGATAGTCTTCCGGTGAATTGGATGAATTCAAAACTCGGATCTTGTTACCTGATTATGGCTTGAAACAATGTTTAAGCATAAACATAAGGAACCATGCGACATAGTCTTACTTAAAAATATAAGCGATTATGTAAGCACGAGTCTAAATGGTAGTGCGGGAAGTGAAACCGTACAGGGACATATCGGGCGGCATAATCTATAAGGCGAGCAGTGTAAACAAGTGAAGTAGTGTACTACGAACAATATATAATAATCTTACTGGAGGCATTAGCGGAGTCTACTTGCACAAAGCTAAGGTATCATGCGAGGGTCCAACTATAAGCCAAGTTTTATTTTCATGTTCTAACACAAGCAATACAAGATGGGATTATTCTCTTAGCTAGGTGTGTTGTATTTTTAATTAGCATGTAAGGGGTTATTCTGTAAGCCCCCTAAAAATTTTAAATTTTATTAAAGTAATTTTATTAAATTATTGAATTTATTCACAGTATTTTCATAGTTAATTAGAAAATAAATTTTATTGATTTATTTAATTATATAAATACTCATTTAAAATTATTCCACAAAATAATTTTTATTATTATTTAGAGTCTTGTTAAAGAGTGATAGATTTTCTAGAATTTATTCTATGTGCAAATGTTCTCTTTAAATTTTTATATAATCTCATCTATATATATAAATATATATATAAATATATATATATATATATATATATAATAATATTAATATTAATAATAATAATAAGTAATAGTAATAATAATAATAATAATAATAATAATAATAATAATAACAATAATAATAATAAGTAATAGTAATAGTAATAGTAATAGTAATAAGTAATAGTAATAGTAATATTAATAGTAATAGTAATAGTAATAATAATAATAATAATAATAATGATAATAATAATAATAATAATGATAATAGAAATAAAAAGGAAAAGAAAAACAAAACAAAATAAAACAAAAGGAAAAGGAAAAAGAAAAGAATAAAAACAAAAACAAAAACAAAAACAAAAACAAAAACAAAAACAAAAACAAAAAACAAAAAAAAGAAAAAAAAAAGAAAAACCAAAACCTAAAACCATTCCTAAACTCTACCCATAGCAACCCCAGACCCAACCCCCCGCGGCCCATGCTATCTCTTCCTCTCTCTCCCTGCCTATATACATATATATACAAATATATAACACATAACCTAAACCTAAACCCTAACCCATATACCCCATCCCAGACCTCCGGCCGACCGCAGCCGCGCCGCCGCTTGCGCCGGTGACCGCACCGCCGTCCTCCCACCCGCGCGCGCATGTGCACAGCCCCGAGCCCATCTTCAAAGTATTATATCTCCCTCATCTCTGATTTTTTTTGCGAGCGGTTTGTCCGTGTACGTTCACAACCTAACCCTTTAGGATTTTCCAACGAGTTTTCATGCCCTGGATTGGTCGAAAAATCGACAGAAAACGGCCAAAAAACTGACCAAAAATAGTTCAAAATTTTAACCCAAATCCCCATGTTCATTCCCAATTTGCCACCAACCTATTTAATATTTTCAAAATCTAATGGAAGGGTTTTCCTCTCTATTTAACCAAAAATTTAACTGTTCTTTTAATTTTTATTAATTTATTTTATTTGTTAAATTATTCGACCTCCAAAACGACCAAAAATTTAATATTTCAAAACAAAGATTTTATGATATGGAGTGCGCTTCGCCAAACGGGACCGTCTCGTTGTATACCAATTGCATCGAAAGATGCGTATGGTATATCCTGGCGTGTGGACTTTCGCGGAAGTTGATTCGGATGTGTGTGCGCATCAGAATCAACTCGTATCCGTAAAAGTCCCTGTATCGCGACTTTTGCAAACTACCAACCCCTTTTGTGTAGGCTCATCAGAATGCGACTAAACTTGTGACATTAGATTCGTGGTATCACGTTGGTCCTGTGACCCAAGTTTTACGCGATTCTGAGACAGTTGACCAAGCCGCCTATTCGCGGGCCCCACGGTTTGACTTGAAGGGCGAATTTGTGATCGGCTCATCGAAATCCAAAATTGGACATAGTGTTGAGTTTGCATCGACGTTTATAATTTGTTTGACCTATAATTTGTCCCATTTAGAGATCTTTACCTCTTGCACGTATATTGGTGCAAAGTGGGCCACATGTGAACCCCACTTTGACCAAAAATTATCATTTTGCTCCTATGTCCAAATTGGACGAAATGGTAGACTTTTCTGACTGTCTCGCTTATTTTGGGAACATTGGTGATGTTTATTTCAGCATCTTGAGACGTTCATTCTGATGCTATAGTTTTGATTCCTTGTGCTTGACGTATTGACGCTTACACTTTGCAGCTTTCTTGCTAGGCAAGTATACCTTGCCAAATTGCTTACAGTACTTTACATGCTTATCATATTTTTATATATTCATTATATATATATTTTTTTCAGTCTAAATTATATATTATATATGTTGACACACACTTGAGACATAGTATCATGGGAGGGGAGGACAGTCATTATGCGTATGGGCTACCCACTATGGTAAATCATTGTACTATGACGCACTACGATAGTTGTGTCACGATGGTCTCTACCCTCGAGGTATGTCGATTGATGGTGTCGCGATGGTCGCTACTCTCGAGGTATGCCGATTGATGGTACATGGACACGTGTGTGAGTTGTGTGATAGCATGTATTTTAGAGTAGCCTACACCTGCCTATACATCGAAAAGTTATCCTCATTATGCATATTCATATTAATTGTCCAGTACAGCGTACTTATATATTTTTTGTCTATTATGCATGTTTTACTGTATTCAATTGGTCTGCTTCTATGTATATTATTATGTCCCTCCGAGGACCTGGTTCCTTTCCAGGTATAGACGATCTTGACTATTCGTAGGAGCACGGATCAGGATTTGCTACTTCTCTCTCTCTTTCGAGAAAGTCTTCTTTTCGAGCCTCATTGATCATTAGATGTACTTATTTTGTTCCTCTTATATTCTAGTTTGGTAGTAAATTTTTCTCCACCCAACTACTTGTTCTTATCAAGCATTTTATACTTGATTCAGTTATATAGTTGATTGGTTATTCATTTCTATTTGATTATGTGGATGAGATCTAGTTATGTCCTGTGACTTATGACATAAATCTATACCACTTATGAATTATTGTTCATAATACAGCGTATGTATGTAATCCTTATATTAGAGTTGCCTTATACATACGGCTGGTATGCTTACGTATTCCTAGTCCTACGTATTTTAGAACAGTGCGTGACATATTTTTGATGTGGCCCATGCAGATCGAGAGCATATTGTCTCGGTTACGTTACTGTACCGAGCAAGCCTGCGCATTGGATTAGAATATAGGATCTCATCCACTTATTTAATCACCTCCCTTGATTTTATTTCGCACTCTTATTTGATAGCTTGCATTGCATCTTGCTTGATCCTTTCACAACGTTAATCTTGTATTTTCTCTTATGCTTGATAGGGTTAGGAAGATGACTTGTACTAGGTATATACACTTTATTGTTCAATAACACTATTAGTTAAATTCTTGTAAGTTTGGTAGTATGTCTCATAACCTAGTATCACATAGTCCTTTTGAACCATTAATGAAGTATAATTGAATGACACCAACTATAGGCTTGCATAAGAAGATAGTGTTGACCTAGACTGTAGAACTTAGAGGCCCATACCCCTATTTGGTCGACTAGAGACTTAGACAAGAAGTTAGTATGGAAACTGTGGAGGTACAACACCGGACGAGTCTCATATTCTTTGTGAACTAAAATTATTTTGTACCTTCCTTCATCATAATCCAGCGTACTTATATTTTCTGGACTACCTCCGCTTATGTTGCTATTTTATAGCCTAGTTTTGCAAGCTTATTCTTTTATCGAGCTTGTCCATGATATATGTATTATTGGGGATGCCTAAAAATACATTATCTAAATCAGAATCAGTGTATTATGATCTAATCAACCTTAATGCACTTGGTTCGCTCTTTGTCACGCCCCAGTCCCAAAATATCGAGGGACTGGACGCGTGATAATGGCCAGCAGCACGCACCGATGGACAAACCCAATTTAATGGATCTATCGGGGCATACTTAAGCTGTTTTACAATAGTCAGGGTTTACTAATCTCATCCACATAATAAAGATAGCAATATCAAATGTAACCTCCGATTTCCAAATTTTTGAAATAATTAGATTTTTAATTTATTTTAAAATATCAAGTTTATAAAATATTTTCTCCTTGAATTTTTTTTTTTGATTTTTTTTATTTTGATTTTGAACAATGTTGATTGTAGAAGGTGATTAAAATCTTTTATAAAAATCATTTTTCCTAAATGTCGATTTCTTATAAATAAATAAATAAATAATAATGTATATATATTTCTCTAGTTTCAAATGTTTATTGGCTTGAAATTATAAAATTAGTTATTTGATAAAATTAATTAAAAGACTAGTTGTTTCTTCATAATAAATTTTATATTTATTGGGATAGTAAATAAATGAATTACATACTTTCTAATATTTTGAAAAATGAGTTAAATTAGTAGCTAATCGGAAGCCTCTTAAAAACATTTTTTTCTTAAATTTCTTTTCTATTTAATTTACCCGTTTTTCGTCTCCCATTCACACCCTCATTTTTCTCACATGAAAAACCCGTTTAATTATGATCTGGGCCATTCATTATTGGGTCAACCCGCACCCTTTATCCCACACCATCTCTCCCTATTTAAGTCCCTCATCGCCATTCCCAAGAAACCCTAACTAGCCCTCACAAATCCCCACAAAGCCAAAGCCACCACCATTTTTGTGTGCTCGTGTCCGTGTGTCCAGCATCACCGTGTCAGCCGTGATGGCCTCGGGTCCGACCCCGGGTGTCCCACCGTATCCATTCATTTCCGGTGTCCAGATTTACAATATTACAATCTGATTTTGTGTCCGACACCATCCGGACACACCCACCTCCACCACAGTACATCATCCCTGTGTCCGACAGACCCGGACACGTCCCCCATACCACACAAACCTATCGTGTCCAGCCCGGACACGAACCCAGACCCCGACACATCCACAGAGAAACCCTAACCCTAGATTTAGCCGCCGAGTCGAGTTTCCGCCCCGTCGAGCCGATCGATCCAGCCGCCGCGTCGAACCGAGTACCCGCCGCCTCGATACGAGACCGCCGTCGCTTCAGACCCGCCACCGCTCTCGAGTCGACCGCCGCCTGGAACCGAGCACCCTCGTCGGGCGAAGAACCACCGCCGCCCTCGGGTTCCACTGCCACCGCCGCCTCGGATCCGCCTCAGATCCGTCGAGCTCGAAGAACCGCCGCCGCCGAGACGAGCGCCGACCCCGGCGAACCCCGCGCCGACGCCGGAGGAAACCCTCGTGAGCCTCTTCTTCCCTTTCCCTCTTTGGTTTTGAATATTTGGGGTTAAGTTAGGTAATATATGATATTAATCGATTAATTAATAATCAGTAGTATAAGTAATAGTTAATTAACTTATAATTAAGTTTAGTTAATTTGTAATTAATGTAGTAAATAAATGTAATTAATGTAGTAAATAAATATAATTAGTCTAGTAAATTAATGTAATTAGTTAGTAATTCATGTATTAGTTTAGTTTAGTATATAATCAGTAGTTAATTTGTATTAGTTCCTAATCGGTAATAAATTTCTTAATCAGTTAATTAATTCCTTATCAGTTAATTAAATTATAAATTAGTTAATTATTCTTAACCAGTAGTTAATTAATCAATTAGCTTATATGTAATTAGCTAGTAGTTATATATTGGTTTAGTTAGTAGTTAATTATAATCAGTAGTTAATTAAGTTATTAATCAGTAATTATTAATTAATCAGTTGGTTATTATATGAGTAGTTTAGTAATTTCATGTAATTTGTTAGTAATAAACAATATAATTAGTTTTATTGTTTTAATGTATGAATTTAGTTATGTGTGAATTTAGTATGTATATATAATGATTTTTGATTATGTAAAATATAATAATTTTTGGGGTTTATATTATTAATTAGAAATATAGTTTCAATAATGAAAATGAGATCAAAAATATGTTCTTTGGGCTGGTGACCAAAATTACTAGAGATATAAATACATTGGCTTTTGCATAAATTCTAGATTTTTATAAATAAACTTTTAAGTGTAATTTTGTTCGAAAGGAAAGTTTTAACAATTATTGTTCAAATAATTTCGAAATGATTTTCATTAAATTAAGGTGTTTTCTCTATGTATTGAGGACTCGGTATCCTTATCTCGATTTTTGTGCCGAACTCCGATCTTGGACTTCTTTATATAGATTCTAGCTATTTTGACTGCTCCGGACCCATTGGAACTAACTGCTATTTCATTTGGGATCACCTTGAGAAGTGTGGCATTATGTACATTCTCTGATTAGTTAAATATGTATAAAATATATTTGATTGATATATATATATATATATATACAAATATGTATTTTCGTATAAAAATATATATATTTATATACATCTATTAGAGTATATACACACATACGTATTTTGTACAATTACTAAGAGACACTTATATATATATATTATATACGTTTTGATTGGTATAGTATAATATGTATATGTGTATTCCTTTAATATATATATGTAGGTATTTTGGTATAAAATATATAATGTTTAGTATATGTATATATTTTGTATATATATATGTACTTAATATATTTTCAAATATGTATAATTAGTATAAGTGTGTATATATATATCTTGTACATACAATTAATGTATTGTATTTGTATTTAATGTGATGTACTAGTATTTATTTTAATAATAACATTGACAATACACATATATATATATATTTTAAAAATGTATTTTAGTATATGTATGAGTATACATATATAATGTTCAACTAGTATAAATCAAATATATATTGTAAATACATTTAAATTGGTGCATGTATATATATTGTAAGTATTAATGATAATTAATAATATGTGTATTGATATACGTATCCCTACTAGATGACCCTAGTGGACTAGTGCCATACCTGGCAGAGCCCTGAGTTCATGTATTTGCTTGTGTGTTTAGTATAGCTTCTGATGCAAATATTGTATTGTTTATTATATGTCTTTAGGACTGTTGGTTCCTCCAGGCGATATTCTGGAACAGGACCCCGGTATTCACCAGCTAAGGACCCAAGGCGAGTACATTCTCTGATTAGTTTCTAATTTATGATATCTCCTATGTTCACTGTATCTAGTGTAAATATCCATGTTCTTGACACATTGGTTACACGGATTGGTATACACGGATCTCGTCATGAGATGTTATTCCTTATTCATGGTGTAGCTTGTACAAGACTTGTTTTCCTTGTTATCTTGTGCATGTACAGACACTGATTCCCGGGGAGATTTGCTACCTTCCTAGGGAATCCCGTGCCATAGCGTACCATGATTGGATCTACTATACCAGTCGGGGGTGGGGAGTATTTTAGTGTAGATATGTGATCATACCCAACTTTACATGCATCATAGCTCACCCCACATCTCACGTCGGGTGCGGCCTGACCATCTCCGTGCCTCATAGCTGTTACGTGTGATTAGCCTGACCTCTACATGCATCATAGCTAACCAACGGTTAGCCTGACCTTCGTGAATCATAGCTAATCACATGTAACCAGCCTGATCAAGTTCCCAAGCCGATCACATGTTAAAGCTAGTACTCACACACTTAGACATAAGATTCTTGCTCATGGATATATTGCTTCTTTTCCTGCATTTACTTACAGTATTTCCAGTACTTCTCTCATTGTACATTTCTCGTACCTATACATGCATCTGGTATGTTTCCATCTAGAACTGCTACATAGTTTATGTCATTTATATAGAACTGCTATTTAGAGATGTACTTTGCTCCTTCCTGACTGGAAAATATTTTTCCAGACTGTGACCTTAGTAGACTGGTTTCTGATACACTTGAGGATTGGATGTTACAGATTGCAGGTATGATTATTTTGTCATTAGACTTGTGTTGTATTCTTTATTTCTTCAAATTCCTATCGTGCTGTAGTTGTGATTGAGTATGTTGTTAATATTTTTATAGTGTTATCCGAGTCTCCTTATGGAGTTGGATACTAGCGTGAGATTGCTTAGATAGTACTTGACCTAGACAGCGTTCTACCACCGATGCTGCGGCGTAGGCTGGATGTACCCACGCACTCGTGCCCCTAAACCGGGTGCGGGTCGTGACACGTTTTAGTGGTGGCCCATGCAGGTCTAACTTCGCAAGTTGTGCGATATCGTAGTAGTGCGACGTCATAGTTGTACTACTGCGTACCTGCTATTGAATATAGGACATAGGATGCTAGGATGAGAGAGGATACTCAATCACAAACTCTTGAGAGATTCCTGGGATGACCCCTTGAGAATCTTGTTATAATTTCCAATTTAAATCTTTTTTCCTTGTTTCCGTCCGCTCTCGCTTGTTGTTACTGAACTTGATTCTGGTTGAGCAGTTATTAAATTAAATTCTTGGCATCATTGTTGAGTTTGATTCTTGTTGACCAGTTGTTAACTTAAATTCTTGGTATCGTTGTTGAGTTGATTTCAAATTGAGATGAATTTTTACGGACTAGAATTTATGGTATCATCTGATGACATATATTGATGAGGACAGTGAGAAAGGTAAAACGTCTACTTTGGTTATGGAACCTAGAGTTTATCGCAGCCATATTAGCTGTCGTGACGAGAACGTAGGAACCTAACTTGGATGTACATACTTTAGTTATGAGATTTAGAGTTTCTCGCAGCCATACCGGTTGGCGTGGCGAGGATTCTAGATAACATGATTATAGGGTTGCATACCTTAGTTACGGAACCTGTCGTTTATCGCATCTATGCTTACTGGCGTGGCGAGGATTCTGAGTGTCATAATTTCGGATAGACGTGTATGATTATCAGGTTGTATCTTAAATTGATTCTTAAAATATCATCTCAAGACTTATCTATTTCTGTTATTCCAGGACTTTGTTCCATCGCTTCTTTTCTTTACTAGCAGTAAAGATACCTTCCGTCCTTGATCCAGTTCCTTTTTGAGCTTATTTTCTTTGAGGATTCCTTGTTAGTATGATAATTAGTGACTTGTGATTTTGTCTGTGTCTTGAGTATTAGTATGGACTGAGTGTTGCTTGTGAGTTTGTAAGTGTTTCTAGTTGGACAGGTGAGCAGTAGGCTTTAACCTAGAATTAACCCATAGCATAATACCTTGTAACAATGGTTCTAGGATAGTGTCATTAGAGACTGAGAGTTAAGGAGAGTATAGAGTATCAGTGATAGTTCTCAGAGTTAGTATCAGAGTCAATTACCCGTCTTAGATAATCATGATTATGTAATTGAGTGATCTATGTAAACAATTAAGTATCAAGGAATTGTGTTAAGGATTTATGGAGCATAACGTCCAATTTGATAGTTGATTTCGGGCGTGTTAAAAGTAAAGAAGGATATATGCAATAAAGAGTTAATAAGGTGTCATGAGTAGAGAAATATCAGAATTGGTAATGAAGATGGTGAAGCGTATCACAGATCAGTTTAACCGGCTGAAAAAGTTAAAGAGGAATACCTATACAACCATCGAGATGAAGAACCATATACATGCCCATGAGAGTAAAGAAACATGAGTGTTATAGTAGATACATGTAATCATGAGTTATAATGAGCATTGATGAGATGATGCATTAATGAAACCAGTGATATAATACCAAGAGTGCTAATGATTCTATATCGAGGATTAGTCGAGAATAACGTTAATAACAGTAAGCACTCTGTGTGAAGATAATTAAATGATATACCAGTTGACATAAATTGAAAATCATGAAAGAAATTATAGGTGATGATAACTTTGATCAATGGAGATAATGGTGCAAGTGATTTAGGCAGTACAATTTTAGTACACAGTTATAGACACTAGATGCATTGAGTGCACCTTGAGTATCAGAGACTGTGAGCACTGATATGTACATTGTGGAGTTATAAATTAAAAGGTGGAAATAAGATTTTATTTTTAGAATAATAGAGGAGTTGAGATTATGTCATTAATTTTTTGAGGATTTCAAATATGAATTCACTAAACATGGTTAAGGCTACAAAGATTTTAGAAGTGATTAAATTTTGTGTCGATGTTGAGCATCTAATTTTGAGGAGGTATATACAATTCATTTTAAGTTGATCGAGAAGTTAAACCTTGACAATTATTTTGAGGATTAATTTTATGGTAGATGAGAGATATGAATATTAATATATGAGTAGATGATATACATGTGTAAGGATCTGATAACTTGAGCAGGATTGAGATGGCACCGCAGGCTGACTTGGGTGTCCATCTAAAGTTGTATTGGAAAGAGCAGTACTTAGTATGGTGTTGCACTTGACGTGTATTGAGTGATAAGAACGACTAGTATGAACAATTATAGTGGGAACGAGAACTGACAGAGGGTATGGTACTAAAGAGATAGAGGGATCAACTTGGATGCATTATTGAACCATGGCTATATTAGAGGTTCTTGGTATCAGATTTGGTATTAATAAACAGGTGTGTGCCATATGGATATATTCATGGATCTTGTGGATAAATGACTAGTTGATATGGGTACCAGTGTACAGGAATAGAAGATTAGTTAGCGAATGTGCTAGAGTTAAGTGTTTGATAGCAGATACCGCAAGTAATATGTTAGCAGGTTCTTTCTTTTCTTTCCTAATGTTCTTTTTCGTCTTTTGATTGATTGATTCCCTAGTAACGTGGTTTATATTCGTGATTTTCTTGTTAGAACATAGCTAGTAGTGCACCCTAACAGAGACTGAAATACCATGACAAAAGATACATGACCTATATATTTTCTTAAATTGCATGACTGTAGGTAGAATTTTCTTAAACCATGATCATTAGGTTTTTGACCATAGCAAAGATCTATGACGAGGTTATGACTGACAAAAAGAGACAAGAGGATTAAATTTGTGGATGAGCATTAAATTAAATAAAGAATTTAGGGGTTGTTATAACGGAGTTGATGGATCATTGATTTTATGAAAATCAAGGTATGATTGAAATTTGAGGACAAACATTAACTTAAAGGAAGAATTAAGAAATTCGCAGAGCCAAAAATTTGAGGATTTATTAATTTTAAGGAGGTCTTGGTATGAATGAATTGATTATAAAAAAAAAATAAAAAAAAAATAAAAAAAAATTTGAGAGATTATTATTTTATCTAATTGATTGCAAGATAGAAATTTTATATATTATAAATGTTGCACTTAAGATTCTGGAAGCATCGTATCGTTGAGTATTGAGGAAAAAGAAAATCAGGAAATAAAATCGTAAATGGAATAGTGTCGAATTAAATTCTTGGAATGAGGAGTTAGATTGGAATAAGCATCAATTGAATTTGAGTTAGAGGAGTAAGATGATTGATGAGTGTTTAAAAATTTAAATTTTTGGGATACAGATTTTTAAGTTTTATAATTATACATTGATTGGATTTCAATTGGAGGATTGGATATTAAATCCTTGGGTATTTAGATGCGAATTTAAAATTTTTGGGAGAAGATTATGACAAAGGGGATTTGATTTTTAAATTTGAAGATTTTTCAGGAATATGATGTTGTATAATTTTTGAAAGGTTGTGAAATAACATTATGAAATTACTTCATGATTATTGGTTTAAGATTTAAATTTTGATAGAAATAATATGGTGAATAAAGGCAATTATTGAGGATCCTAAATTTCGAGGACGAAATTTTTCTAAGGTGGGTAGACTTGTAACCTCCGATTTCCAAATTTCCGAAATAATTAGATTTTTAATTTATTTTAAAATATCAAGTTTATAAAATATTTTCTCCTTGAATTTTTTTTTTTGATTTTTTTTTTTTTGATTTTGAACAATGTTGATTGTAGAAGGTGATTAAAATCTTTTATAAAAATCATTTTTCCTAAATGTCGATTTCTTATAAATAAATAAATAAATAATAATGTATATATATTTCTCTAGTTTCAAATGTTTATTGGCTTGAAATCATAAAATTAGTTATTTGATAAAATTAATTAAAAGACTAGTTGTTTCTTCATAATAAATTTTATATTTATTGGGATAGTAAATAAATGAATTACATACTTTCTAATATTTTGAAAAATGAGTTAAATTAGTAGCTAATCGGAAGCCTCTTAAAAACATTTTTTTCTTAAATTTCTTTTCTATTTAATTTACCCGTTTTCTGTCTCCCATTCACACCCTCATTTTTCCCACATGAAAAACCCGTTTAATTATGATCTGGGCCATTCATTATTGGGTCAACCCGCACCCTTTATCCCACACCATCTCTCCCTATTTAAGTCCCTCATCGCCATTCCCAAGAAACCCTAACTAGCCCTCACAAATCCCCACAAAGCCAAAGCCACCACCATTTTTGTGTGCTCGTGTCCGTGTGTCCAGCATCACCGTGTCAGCCGTGATGACCTCGGGTCCGACCCCGGGTGTCCCACCGTATCCATTCATTTCCGGTGTCCAGATTTACAATATTACAATCTGATTTTGTGTCCGACACCATCCGGACACACCCACCTCCACCACAGTACATCATCCCTGTGTCCGACAGACCCGGACACGTCCCCCATACCACACAAACCCATCGTGTCCAGCCCGGACACGAACCCAGACCCTGACACATCCACAGAGAAACCCTAACCCTAGATTTAGCCGCCGAGTCGAGTTTCCGCCCCGTCGAGCCGATCGATCCAGCCGCCGCGTCGAACCGAGTACCCGCCGCCTCGATACGAGACCGCCGTCGCTTCAGACCCGCCACCGCTCTCGAGTCGACCGCCGCCTGGAACCGAGCACCCTCGTCGGGCGAAGAACCGCCGCCGCCCTCGGGTTCCACTGCCACCGCCGCCTCGGATCCGCCTCAGATCCGTCGAGCTCGAAGAACCGCCGCCGCCGAGACGAGCGCCGACCCCGGCGAACCCCGCGCCGACGCCGGAGGAAACCCTCGTGAGCCTCTTCTTCCCTTTCCCTCTTTGGTTCTGAATATTTGGGGTTAAGTTAGGTAATATATGATATTAATCGATTAATTAATAATCAGTAGTATAAGTAATAGTTAATTAACTTATAATTAAGTTTAGTTAATTTGTAATTAATGTAGTAAATAAATGTAATTAATTTAGTAAATAAATATAATTAGTCTAGTAAATTAATGTAATTAGTTAGTAATTCATGTATTAGTTTAGTTTAGTATATAATCAGTAGTTAATTTGTATTAGTTCCTAATCGGTAATAAATTTCTTAATCAGTTAATTAATTCCTTATCAGTTAATTAAATTATAAATTAGTTAATTATTCTTAACCAGTAGTTAATTAATCAATTAGCTTATATATAATTAGCTAGTAGTTATATATTGGTTTAGTTAGTAGTTAATTATAATCAGTAGTTAATTAAGTTATTAATCAGTAATTATTAATTAATCAGTTGGTTATTATATGAGTAGTTTAGTAATTTCATGTAATTTGTTAGTAATAAACAATATAATTAGTTTTATTGTTTTAATGTATGAATTTAGTTATGTGTGAATTTAGTATGTATATATAATGATTTTTGATTATGTAAAATATAATAATTTTTGGGGTTTATATTATTAATTAGAAATATAGTTTCAATAATGAAAATGAGATCAAAAATATGTTCTTTGGGCTGGTGACCAAAATTACTAGAGATATAAATACATTGGCTTTTGCATAAATTCTAGATTTTTATAAATAAACTTTTAAGTGTAATTTTGTTCGAAAGGAAAGTTTTAACAATTATTGTTCAAATAATTTCGAAATGATTTTCATTAAATTAAGGTGTTTTCTCTATGTATTGAGGACTCGGTATCCTTATCTCGATTTTCGTGCCGAACTCCGATCTTGGACTTCTTTATATAGATTCTAGCTATTTTGACTGCTCCGGACCCATTGGAACTAACTGCTATTTCATTTGGGATCACCTTGAGAAGTGTGGCATTATGTACATTCTCTGATTAGTTAAATATGTATAAAATATATTTGATTGATATATATATATATATATACAAATATATATTTTCGTATAAAAATATATATATTTATATACATCTATTAGAGTATATACACACATACGTATTTTGTACAATTACTAAGAGACACTTATATATATATATTATATACGTTTTGATTGGTATAGTATAATATGTATATGTGTATTCCTTTAATATATATATGTAGGTATTTTGGTATAAAATATATAATGTTTAGTATATGTATATATTTTGTATATATATATGTACTTAATATATTTTCAAATATGTATAATTAGTATAAGTGTGTATATATATATCTTGTACATACAATTAATGTATTGTATTTGTATTTAATGTGATGTACTAGTATTTATTTTAATAATAACATTGACAATACACATATATATATATATTTTAAAAATGTATTTTAGTATATGTATGAGTATACATATATAATGTTCAACTAGTATAAATCAAATATATATTGTAAATACATTTAAATTGGTGCATGTATATATATTGTAAGTATTAATGATAATTAATAATATGTGTATTGATATACGTATCCCTACTAGATGACCCTAGTGGACTAGTGCCATACCTGGCAGAGCCCTGAGTTCATGTATTTGCTTGTGTGTTTAGTATAGCTTCTGATGCAAATATTGTATTGTTTATTATATGTCTTTAGGACTGTTGGTTCCTCCAGGCGATATTCTGGAACAGGACCCCGGTATTCACCAGCTAAGGACCCAAGGCGAGTACATTCTCTGATTAGTTTCTAATTTATGATATCTCCTATGTTCACTGTATCTAGTGTAAATATCCATGTTCTTGACACATTGGTTACACGGATTGGTATACACGGATCTCGTCATGAGATGTTATTCCTTATTCATGGTGTAGCTTGTACAAGACTTGTTTTCCTTGTTATCTTGTGCATGTACAGACACTGATTCCCGGGGAGATTTGCTACCTTCCTAGGGAATCCCGTGCCATAGCGTACCATGATTGGATCTACTATACCAGTCGGGGGTGGGGAGTATTTTAGTGTAGATATGTGATCATACCCAACTTTACATGCATCTTAGCTCACCCCACATCTCACGTCGGGTGCGGCTTGACCATCTCCGTGCCTCATAGCTGTTACGTGTGATTAGCCTGACCTCTACATGCATCATAGCTAACCAACGGTTAGCCTGACCTTCGTGAATCATAGCTAATCACATGTAACCAGCCTGATCAAGTTCCCAAGCCGATCACATGTTAAAGCTAGTACTCACACACTTAGACATAAGATTCTTGCTCATGGACATATTGCTTCTTTTCCTGCATTTACTTACAGTATTTCCAGTACTTCTCTCATTGTACATTTCTCGTACCTATACATGCATCTGGTATGTTTCCATCTAGAACTGCTACATAGTTTATGTCATTTATATAGAACTGCTATTTAGAGATGTACTTTGCTCTTTCTTGACTGGAAAATATTTTTCCAGACTGTGACCTTAGTAGACTGGTTTCTGATACACTTGAGGATTGGATGTTACAGATTGCAGGTATGATTATTTTGTCATTAGACTTGTGTTGTATTCTTTATTTCTTCAAATTCCTATCGTGCTGTAGTTGTGATTGAGTATGTTGTTAATATTTTTATAGTGTTATCCGAGTCTCCTTATGGAGTTGGATACTAGCGTGAGATTGCTTAGATAGTACTTGACCTAGACAGCGTTCTACCGCCGATGCTGCGGCGTAGGCTGGACGTACCCACGCACTCGTGCCCCTAAACCGGGTGCGGGTCGTGACACGTTTTAGTGGTGGCCCATGCAGGTCTGACTTCGCAAGTTGTGCGATATCGTAGTAGTGCGACGTCATAATTGTACTACTGCGTACCTGCTATTGAATATAGGACATAGGATGCTAGGATGAGAGAGGATACTCAATCACAAACTCTTGAGAGATTCCTGGGACGACCCCTTGAGAATCTTGTTATAATTTCCAATTTAAATCTTTTTTCCTTGTTTCCGTCCGCTCTCGCTTGTTGTTACTGAACTTGATTCTGGTTGAGCAGTTATTAAATTAAATTCTTGGCATCATTGTTGAGTTTGATTCTTGTTGACCAGTTGTTAACTTAAATTCTTGGTATCGTTGTTGAGTTGATTTCAAATTGAGATGAATTTTTACGGACTAGAATTTATGGTATCATCTGATGACATATATTGATGAGGACAGTGAGAAAGGTAAAACGTCTACTTTGGTTATGGAACCTAGAGTTTATCGCAGCCATATTAGCTGTCGTGACGAGAACGTAGGAACCTAACTTGGATGTACATACTTTAGTTATGAGATTTAGAGTTTCTCGCAGCCATACCGGTTGGCGTGGCGAGGATTCTAGATAACATGATTATAGGGTTGCATACCTTAGTTACGGAACCTGTCGTTTATCGCATCTATGCTTACTGGCATGGCGATGATTCTGAGTGTCATGATTTTGGATAGACGTGTATGATTATCAGGTTGTATCTTAAATTGGTTCTTAAAATATCATCTCAAGACTTATCTATTTCTGTTATTCCAGGACTTTGTTCCATCGCTTCTTTTCTTTACTAGCAGTAAAGATACCTTCCGTCCTTGATCCAGTTCCTTTTTGAGCTTATTTTCTTTGAGGATTCCTTGTTAGTATGATAATTAGTGACTTGTGATTTTGTCTGTGTGTTGAGTATTAGTATGGACTGAGTGTTGCTTGTGAGTTTGTAAGTGTTTCTAGTTGGACAGGTGAGCAGTAGGCTTTAACCTAGAATTAACCCATAGCATAATACCTTGTAACAATGGTTCTAGGATAGTATCATTAGAGACTGAGAGTTAAGGAGAGTATAGAGTATCAGTGATAGTTCTCAGAGTTAGTATCAGAGTCAATTACCCGTCTTGGATAATCATAATTATGTAATTGAGTGATCTATGTAAACAATTAAGTATCAAGGAATTGTGTTAAGGATTTATGGAGCATAACGTCCAATTTGATGGTTGATTTCGGGCGTGTTAAAAGTAAAGAAGGATATATGCAATAAAGAGTTAATAAGGTGTCATGAGTAGAGAAATATCAGAATTGGTAATGAAGATGGTGAAGCGTATCACAGATCAGTTTAACCGGCTGAAAAAGTTAAAGAGGAATACCTATACAACCATCGAGATGAAGAACCATATACATGCCCATGAGAGTAAAGAAACATGAGTGTTATAGTAGATACATGTAATCATGAGTTATAATGAGCATTGATGAGATGATGCATTAATGAAACCAGTGATATAATACCAAGAGTGCTAATGATTCTATATCGAGGATTAGTCGAGAATAACGTTAATAACAGTAAGCACTCTGTGTGAAGATAATTAAATGATATACCAGTTGACATAAATTGAAAATCATGAAAGAAATTACAGGTGATGATAACTTTGATCAATGGAGATAATGGTGCAAGTGATTTAGGCAGTACAATTTTAGTACACAGTTATAGACACTAGATGCATTGAGTGCACCTTGAGTATCAGAGACTGTGAGCACTGATATGTACATTGTGGAGTTATAAATTAAAAGGTGGAAATAAGATTTTATTTTTAGAATAATAGAGGAGTTGAGATTATGTCATTAATTTTTTGAGGATTTCAAATATGAATTTACTAAACATGGTTAAGGCTACAAAGATTTTAGAAGTGATTAAATTTTGTGTCGATGTTGAGCATCTAATTTTGAGGAGGTATATACAATTCATTTTAAGTTGATCGAGAAGTTAAACCTTGACGATTATTTTGAGGATTAATTTTATGGTAGATGAGAGATATGAATATTAATATATGAGTAGATGATATACATGTGTAAGGATCTGATAACTTGAGCAGGATTGAGATGGCACCGCAGGCTGACTTGGGTGTCCATCTAAAGTTGTATTGGAAAGAGCAGTACTTAGTATGGTGTTGCACTTGACGTGTATTGAGTGATAAGAACGACTAGTATGAACAATTGTAGTGGGAACGGGAACTGATAGAGGGTATGGTACTAAAGAGATAGAGGGATCAACTTGGATGCATTATTGAACCATGGCTATATTAGAGGTTCTTGGTATCAGATTTGGTATTAATAAACAGGTGTGTGCCATATGGATATATTCATGGATCTTGTGGATAAATGACTAGTTGATATGGGTACCAGTGTACAGGAATAGAAGATTAGTTAGCGAATGTGCTAGAGTTAAGTGTTTGATAGCAGATACCGCAAGTAATATGTTAGCAGGTTCTTTCTTTTCTTTCCTAATGTTCTTTTTCGTCTTTTGATTGATTGATTCCCTAGTAACGTGGTTTATATTCGTGATTTTCTTGTTAGAACATAGCTAGTAGTGCACCCTAACAGAGACTGAAATGCCATGACAAAAGATACATGACCTATATATTTTCTTAAATTGCATGGCTGTAGGTAGAATTTTCTTAAACCATGATCATTAGGTTTTTGACCATAGCAAAGATCTATGACGAGGTTATGACTGACAAAAAGAGACAAGAGGATTAAATTTGTGGATGAGCATTAAATTAAATAAAGAATGTAGGGGTTGTTATAACGGAGTTGATGGATCATTGATTTTATGAAAATCAAGGTATGATTGAAATTTGAGGACAAACATTAACTTAAAGGAAGAATTAAGAAATTCGCAGAGCCAAAAATTTGAGGATTTATTAATTTTAAGGAGGTCTTGGTATGAATGAATTGATTATAAAAATACGTCAGGGTCAAAGGTCTCCAAATCTGTCCAACTTAGTGTCAATAGGTCAGGAACGATGATACGAACCCAACGGAACTTCCAGAATTGGATTCCGATGAGCCGTTCTCAAAATCGCCCGTCGAGTGGAGCCTGTGGGGCCCACGACACGTAATTTTGTCAACGTTCTCAGAATCGAACCAAACTTGGCTCACAGGACCAGCGTATTGCTACGAGTCCGATGGCGCAAGTTTTGTCTCAATCCGACGTGTGTACACTAAGTTACAGCGAGAACCAGAAAGGTCGGATACGGGGCGGTATCCGCGGATACGCATTGATTCCGGTGTGCACGCACATCCGAATCAACTTCTGCGAAATCCCGTACGTCCGTATCAACGATGCGCACGTATCTGTGAAGATCGCACGCGACCAAGTCGTCCCATTTGGCGTGGCGCACTCAGTTCCGGGGTAAAATAGGGCGTTAGTTTTCCTGTTTTTGGATCGCGGTTCACGATCACCACAGGACGCGATGCACCGAGCGGATTGCACGGGCACTGAGGGGGTCATGCATGCTACGCGATGCAACTGACGGAATCGAAATCAGAGCTACGAGGAGTGAGATACGAGTACCTGAACAGGGATCGAAAAAATTGGAGTTTTCGTGTCCGACACGTATCTGACACGACACAAGAACTAGGGTTAGGGTTTCTAGGGTCCTGCCGGAGCTGGGCGGCGCTGCGGTGGGGGAGGCCGGTCGGAGAAGGCTGGGGCGGCGCCGGCGATGCTGGGCGGAGGCGGCGGCACGCGACAGGCGGCCGGAGGGAGCAGCTGTCGGGGTGGGGGCCGCTGGGAAGGAGGCCGGCTCGGGGTCGGGTTCTGGCCGCTGCGGGCGGGGAGGAAGGTGGAGGAAGGAGAGGGGCTACGGCGGACCGGAGAAGCTGGGCGGGGCACGGCGGGTGAGCGGTGGCGGCGTCGGGGTAATTCTGGCCGAAGGGGCGGGGGTTATAGGGCTTTATATAGGGGAGGAGCGGGGAGCTGGTGGGGCGGCCGGCGGCCATTTCGCAGCGGCGGGAGGCCAAGCGGCGGCGGTTGGCCGGCCGGAGGGGAGAGCAATGGTAGGCCGGCTGAACGGTTTGAAAGGGAAAAGTCTAGCGGGTTAACGGGTCCGATGGGTCGGGTCGGGTCTACGGATCCGACCCGATCCAATAATAAATGTGGGTCGGGTTAATGGGTCGGGTCTGGGTTGGACCCGGATCCGACCCACTAAGGATTGGTTCAATGAACCCGGTCCGGTTTGGTTCAATTTGGTTTGGTTTATTTAATATAAACCCGATTTATTTTTGGTTTAATTATATAATTAGTTTTTAGGGCTTTAAAAATCCATCTGGGGTCCAATAAATTCCCGGAAAATTATCCTATGTCTAGTTTTTTATTTTACACCATAAAATATTATTTTTATAATATTTTAAAATTATTTAGTATCATTTAAAAATTCTTTAATAATTAAAACACCTGAATTTAATTACAGAAAATTCCCAGAAAATTTCAGAAAATTCTAAAAAATTCAAATTTAAAAATTCTTGAAAATCAGGGGGTTTACAATCTACCCCCCTTAAGAGGATTGCGTCCTCGCAATCAAAGAATAACCGATCAACAGAGATGATACGGTTGCAAAATTTATTCAAAACAGAAAATCAAGGTTGAGGGTTTAAACACATAGGGAAAATCATTTCCCTAAGAAATGGAAGTTATGCAATTTTCCAAATATAGGAAATCTAAAGAATTACAGTTTTAAAAAACCAGGTTATCTTTTAAAAATATATCAGTTTATCATTTATAAACATTCTGAATTATTGGCAAGTTCAAAATTAGAAGGTTAACACTAGGTTATCAATCATTAGCAAGTTAAAGTTATCAGGTTAAATCTGGGATCACGAACCAGCAGGCACGAACTAAAGCAATACTAGAAACAGAACTACAAAAACTTACTCGCATTAGTTACTCCATGATTCTGCACGTCTTCCACAGTCATCGCGAAAACTTGGCCAAGTCCTTGAGGTGGTGCTCTCTGCTGTTGCTGGGCTTGCTGGTAGGGTGCTGCTTGAAGTGCCAAAGGTGGCCTTGGTTGATGTCCTCCAGGTGCTGGTAGAGCTTGTTGGTTCGCCCTTTGTGCTTCTCTACGCTCAGGGCAGTCCCTCACTGCATGCTGTCTGGATCCGCAACCTAAGCATAGTCCTAACCTGCGTCGGCATTCTCTTGCGAGATGGCCTGCTTTGCCACAGTAGTGACAAGTAGAGAGGACTATTACTTGTGGGGTAGCTGCTTTCTGCTGTTGGTGTAGGTGAGGTCTCTTTGCAGCTTCTTCTTGTGGTGCTCTGGCTGTTGCTGATGGAGAAGGCCGCTTCAGACTGGTTTCTCTCCTGGTGATGCACTCCATGCGTCGAGCAGCAGCAAGGACGTCCGAGTACGAAGTTGGTGCGACAGATCCAATGAGTTTCTGTAACTCGATGTTGAGTCCGTCGAAAAACTTCTCGGCCTTCTCTTCTTCTGTCGGGATCAATGTTGGGGCGAAGCGACTTAGACGAATGAACTCGGCGCTGTACTCTTCCACCGTCATAGCATCCTGAGTGAGATGATTGAACTTGTCCCGAAGTTCTGATCGAGCGATAGCCGGAATGTACATCTCCTGGAAGAGTCTGGAGAACTCTTCCCAAGTAACTCGGTCTGGTCCGAGCCTGATCTCCTCGGATAGCCACCAGTGATGAGCATTGTCCGTCAATTGCATTCTGACGACAGTCATCCAACGTTCACGGGGAAGCTCAGTTGCTTCTAATTGATGCCGAATGTTGGTGAGCCATTCATGAACTTCTGTGGGCTCCTCCTTGCCTGAGAAGGTACGGGGCTTCAGTTGGCGAAAATTAGTGATAGAGCCTGTCGGTTGCCGTCTAGCTGGTAGGTTGGCCTGCTCCAGTGCATTTACAAGACTGTTCCTCAAGTAATCAGCCTCGCGACGCTGAGCCTTGTGTTGGACTTGTTGCTGGGCTTGCATCATTACGTAGATCAGTTGGAATATCTGTTGCCCGTCAATCGGCTGCCCTTGAGGGAATACAGGCATCGGTGGAATGAACTGCGGAGGCGGCGGAATGTCATTACGCCAAAATCTAGAAGCTTGCGGATCTGCTTGGCTGCTTCGGTGAGTAGAGGGATCTCCACTTAATAGCGTCACTTCATCTTCTCCGTAGGTGACTTCAGCACCTATTGGTGTTCTTGCTGGAGTTCCGTCGTTTACTTGTGAATCCATTACTCTGCATCAAAAATAAACTATAAGAGGCGCACAGAAATCAAGGCAAGATGCAAGTCAAAAATTAGTCCGAATACGATATAGATATCAAAAACGATTCAAGCAAGTGGATGAGTTCCTAAAAACTTATTCTATTCTTATTTGTAGGCCAGTTCGGTCCCTAAGTTGAAACCGAACAATTTTATCGTTGACCTGCATGGGCCACCACAAAAACTATGTCATGCCCCAGTCCCAAAATATCGAGGGACTGGACGCGTGATAATGAACAGCAGCACGCACCGATGGACAAACCCAATTTAATGGATCCATCGGGGCATACTTAAGCTATTTTACAATAGTCAGGGTTTACTAATCTCATCCACATAATAAAGATAGCAATATCAAAAGAAATAAACAACATCTAGTTATAAGCAATTAAAAATCGGGGAACAACCCGATATTAAGTCTGTTTATAAAAGTTAATTTAAACAGGAAAATAAAGAGTTTATCGGCCAAATAAAACTGAGCATGGCGAAGCAGTTGTTCAGGAGAAGTCTCAGCGATTACCTCGTCCTCAGGTTCTGGTACTGCTCCGAGAAGTGCACCTGTTCCGTAAACCTCAGGGTAGATCTCGTCTGCTAAACCTGGGGACATAATCCGGATCCAGGTCCTCAGGGGACATAGCAAGGTACAAGAAAGCTCAAGCCAAAATAATACAGTAAATGAAACAATTAGGGTAAATAAATAAACCAGCTAAGTGATAATACAAGTGAGAGTTATTAGTCATACTCAGACTGAGACTACTACAGGATCAGTGTCAAGAAACCATAGCAGTATTTTCTCGAAGGGCCATAACTGGTGCCAAAGCTCTGTGTCAGAGACTAGGACACATCCAGATGACAATATATATAATATAATCAGCCTTGATATGGTAATACTCTCCCCACCTAATGAAATCTCACGTCACAGTTCTCAATGTTCATGTTACGCAAGATTAAGCTAATGCAATAAGTCAGGATAAAATCTAAGCATGTAAAATGTATAAGTCATAAACCTGTATCCTATACAGAATTACCTTGAATATTCAGGAAGATTCTCATGATTCGTGTCAGGTGTCCTAGGTATAACGTACTTGATTGGCAAGTACGAGAATGTAAATGTCACGATATCCATCTCTAGTTGACATTGCACAACCCCGCGTACGGCGTTGGCACCCGACTATAATCGGACACTAAGCAAGTCACACGGCCCTAGGGTTGAGCAAGTACAACAATCACAGAAAATAAAGCAAGAGAACAAAATAAATCAATAAGCTACAATTTATGGCAAGGTACACTTGCCTGGGTTTCCGGTTCCAATTGTAGCTCTAGCTTCAGCGGGGATTGCAGGCAGTACTCCGGTTGCTGAAACAAATATCACCATCAGATCCAGAAAATATTAATCAGCTAGAAATGCCTATCCTTGAGTCCAATTTGGAGACAAGGGCAAAAATGACATTTTGGGTTAAAGCGGGGTCCACATGTGGGCCACTTTGCACCAAAAAATGCGTCAGGGTCAAAGGTCTCCAAATCTGTCCAACTTAGTGTCAATAGGTCAGGAACGATGATACGAACCCAACGGAACTTCCAGAATTGGATTTCGATGAGCCATTCTCAAAATCGCCCGTCGAGTGGAGCCTGTGGGGCCCACGACACGCAATTTTGTCAACGTTCTCAGAATCAAACCAAACTTGGCTCACAGGACCAGCGTATTGCTACGAGTCCGATGGCGTAAGTTTTGTCTCGATCTGACATGTGTACACTAAGTTACAGCGAGAACCAGAAAGGTCGGATACGGGGCGGTGTCCGCGGATACGCATTGATTCCGGTGTGCACGCACATCCGAATCAACTTCTGCAAAATCCTGCACGTCCGTATCAACGACGCGCACGTATCTGTGAAGACCGCATGCGACCAAGTCATCCCGTTTGACGGGGCGCACTCAGTTCCGTGGTAAAACAGAGCGTTGGTTTTCCTGTTTTTGGATCGCGGTTCACGATCACCACAGGACGCGATGTACCGAGCGGATTGCACGGGCACCGAGGGGGTCATACAGGCTATGCGATGCAACTGACGGAATCGAAATCAGAGCTACGAGGAGTGAGATACGAGTACCTGAACAGGGATCAAAAAAACTGGGGTTTTCGTGTCCGACACGTGTCCGACACGACGCAAGAACTAGGGTTAGGGTTTCTAGGGTGCTGCCGGAGCTGGGCGGCGCTGCGGTGGGGGAGGCCGGCCGGAGAAGGCTGGGGCGGCGCCGGCGACGCTGGGCGGAGGCGGCGGCACGCGGCAGGCGGCCGGAGGCGGCGGAGTTAGCAGCTGTCGGGGTGGGGGCCGCTGGGAAGGAGGCCGGCTCGGGGTCGGGTTCTGGCCGCTGCGGGCGGGGAGGAAGGTGGAGGAAGGAGAGGGGCTGCAGTGGACCGACGAAGCTGGGCGGGGCACGGCGGGTGAGCGGTGGCGACGTCGGGGTAATTCTGGCCGGAGGGGCGGGGGTTCTAGGGCTTTATATAGGGGAGGAGCGGGGAGCTGGTGGGGCGGCCGGTGGAGGGAGAGGAAGAGGGAGAGGCCGGCGGCCATTTCGCAGCGGCGGGAGGCCAAGCGGCGGCGGTTGGCCGGTCGGAGGTGAGGTCAATGGTCGGGCGGCTGAACGGTTTGGAAGGGAAAAGTCTAGCGGGTTAACGGGTCCGATGGGTCGGGTCGGGTCTACGGATACGACCCGATCCAATAATAAATATGGGTCGGGTTAATGGGTCGGGTCTGGGTTGGACCCGGATCTGACCCACTAAGGATTGGTTCAATGAACCCGGTCCGGTTTGGTTTATTTAATATAAACCCAGTTTATTTTTGGTTTAATTATATAATTAGTTTTTAGGGCTTTAAAAATCCATCTGGGGTCCAATAAATTTCCGAAAAATTATCCTATGTCTATTTTTTCATTTTACACAATAAAATATTATTTTCATAATATTTTAATATTATTTATTATCATTTAAAAATCCTTTAATAATTAAAATACCTGAATTTAATTACAGAAAATTTCCAGAAAATTCCAGAAAATTGTGACAAATTCAAATTTAAAAATTCTTAAAAATTAGGGGGTTTACACTCTTCGCATGACTACTTTACGTGGATTGAGATATAGTTGACTTAGCATGTTAGATGAATATACTTGTCCTTTAGACATGTCTGAGCATATCTTATCGGTTACATAACTGTACTGATATGAGCATGTGAATAAAAATTTATCAAAATAGGATCTCATCCGCAACTGCCCTTATAAATCTCTTTTTGAATTTTTTAACCGCCTTGAACCCCTACTTGTATTCTATCACCTCCTCCTTGAATTCTTTATTATTGCTTTTTGTCTTACCTTATTTCGGAAAGACGAACGCTCATGCTTGGTATAAGTTTGATACACGGAGAGTACTAGATATACTCCATAGGCCAATCATATTACTTTATGACTATCTTTTATAATTAAGGGCATATCACATGTGATATATTTGGTGTTAAAATTTTTGAGGATATGTTAATATTTTAACTAGATGGCATACCCACGATGCTAATGGATGACACGAGTGGCAGTAGTAGTATTCTAATTCCTATCACCATCTCGTCCCCTTGGGTGGCTCATCTTCTCTTCTATATCCATTCATTATCCCATGCTTAATTCTCCCTATCGTAGTTGCATCTTTTCATACCATCATGAATTATTGATTTACTTCAACCTTACCCTTTATTTTGTTAGTTAAAACATAACCAGGTTAGTAATGATTAATAACTAAAAGATGAGTTCATAATGATAACCCTTATGTATATGCACTATAACAATATTTGTATTCTCTTATTATTTTTAAACCTTAAGTAGCATCCTTTAGTCTAACATGAATTAGTTGGATTGTTGAAATGGTTCATACTTCTAATAGTTTTATATAGCTAGTCAAGACCTTAATTGTTGCCCTAAAACTTAGACTAAGCTTAAAAACGAGTTGAAGGCACTTGTTACAAATTGATGACTATGACAAATCACTGGCGAGGTAGCAGTAGCTGCAGCTAGACGATTATAGTAGAGTATTCGAATTATTTGTCGCTATACTGGCCAGGTAGCGTGGCAGTATTTGACTACGATACTTGACGGTTACAAAAAAAATCATGGTTATGAGATTCCAGACAAGTATCCCAAAATTTTTGACCCAATGAATAAATTTGTCTTACAACCTAGACAATAGCCTCAAAAGACTTTGACTAATAGTAGAATTCTTGTAAGTTAGGTAGTGTAGATGAGTTAGAGGATAAAAGAATAGTGTACAGACAATAAGGGAGGAAAGTGTTAGGATGGCTGACCATAACCTTTTAGGAAGCACTGTAAACTAGCAATAAAGTATTAATAGCTATTGTGATTTATTACGAATATGGGTTAGTGTTAATTTCGAGGACAAAATTATTGTAAGTTGGGTAGAATGTAAGTCCCCTAAAAAATTTAAATTTTATTTAAAGTATTTTTATTAAATTATTGAATTTTTTTAGAGTATTTTTATAGTTAATTAGAAAATAAATTTTATTGATTAATTTAATTATATAAATACTCATTTAGAATTATTCTACAAAAGAAATTTTATTATTATTTAGAGTCTTGTTAAAGGGTGATAGATTTTCTAGAATTTATTCTGTGTGCAAATGTTCTTTTTGAATTTTTATATAATCCCATCTATATATGTAAATATATATATGTAAATAGATATATAATAATAATAATAATAATAATAGTAATAGTAATAGTAATAATAATAATAATAAGTAATAGTAATAGTAATAGTAATAGTAATAATAATAATAATAATAATAATAAGTAATAGTAATAGTAATAGTAATAGTAATAGTAGTAGTAATAATAATAATAATAATAATAATGATAATAATAATAATGATAATAGAAATAAAAAGGAAAAGAAAAACAAAAGGAAAAGAAAAGAATAAAAACAAAAGCAAAAGCAAAAGCAAAAGCAAAAGCAAAACCTAAAACCATCCCTAAACTCTACCCACAGCAATCCCAGACCCAACCCCCCGCGGCCCATGTTCTCTCTCCCTGCCTATATACATATATATACAAATATATAACAAAAAACCCTAACCCTAACCCTAATACCCTATCCCAGACCTCTGGCCGACCGCAGCCGCCCCGGCGCCACCGCCCCGCGCTGCCGCCGCCGCCGGCGACCGTACCGCCTCCGCCCGCCCGCGTGCGCATGTGCACAGCCCCGAGTCCATCTTCAAGTATTATATCTCCCTCATCTCTGATTTTTTTGTGAGCGATTTGTCCGTGTATGTTCACAACCTAACCCTCTAGGATTTTTCTTCAAGCGGGACAAGTTTTTGTGCCCTGGATTGGTCGAAAAATAGACCAAAAAATGGCCGAAAAACTAAACAAAAATAGTCCAGAATTTCAACCAAAACTCCCATGTTCATGTGCAATTTGCCACCAACCTGTTTAATATTTACAAAATCTAATTGAAGGATTTTATTCTCCATATAACCAAGAATTTAACTGTTCTTTTATTTTTTTATTAATTTATTTTATTTGTTAAATTATTCGACCTCCAAAACGACCAAAAACTTAATCTTTCAAAACTAAGATTTTGTGATACGGAGTGCGCCCCACCAAACGGGACCGTCTCATCATGTACTAATTGCACCAAAAGGCGCGTATGGTATATCCTGACGTGTGGACTTTCGCGGAAGTTTATTCGGACATGTGTGCGCGTCGAAATCAACCCGTATCCGTAAAAAGTCCCCGTATCGCGACTTTTGTAAACTATCACCCCATTTTGTATACGCTCGTCGGAATGCGATGAAACTTGCGCCATTGGATTCATGGTATTACGCTGGTCCTGTGACCCATGTTTCACGCGATTCTGAGACAGTTGATCAAGCCGCCTATTCACGGGCCCCACGGTTTGACTTGAAAGGCGAATTTGTGATCGGCTCACCGGAATCCAAAATTGACATACCGTTGAGTTCGTATCGACGTTTAAATTTTGTTTAACCTATAATTTGTCCCATTTAGAGACCTTTACCTCTGGCATGTATTTCAGTCAAAGTGGGCCACATGTGGATCCCGCTTTGACCCAAAATTATCATTTTGCCCCTGTGTCCAAATTGGACGAAAGGGTAGACTTTTCTGACTATTTCACTTATTTTGGGAACGTTGGTGATATTTATTTCAGCATCCGGAGACGTTCATTCAGATGCCATAGTTTTGATCTGTCACGCCCCAGTCCCAAAATGCCGAGGGACTGGATGCGCGGCAATGGCCAACAGCACGCACCGATGGACAACCCAATTTAATGGATCCATCAGGGCATGCTTAAGCTGTAGTCTATACAAGTCCAGGTTATTCTAATATCATCCACAACAGATAATCACAGATTAAATGCTAGAAATATTGCAAATGAAAATAAATAAGCAATATCAAATAAGTGTTGGAAAATAATCCGAGAATCAGTCTGTTACATTTAATGGAAATAGACATGAAATAAAATACTGGAAATGGAAATACTGAGTGAATGAAGCCGGTGCTCAGGAGAAGTCTTCGGCCACTATCTCGTCCTCGGTTCTGGGTTCTGCTCCAAGGAGTGCTCCTGTACCGTACACCTCGGGGTAGTTCTCTTCGGCTATACCTGGGGACATAGTCCATTCCAGGTCTTCAGGGGACATAACAAGGTACAGAAAATACAAGCCAAAATATATGCAGTGCAGCAATAATGAAACAGCAGGGTAAATATGTAAACCAGCTAAGTGATATGCAAGTGAGAGTTTTAGTCATACTCAGGCTGAGGCTACTACAGGATCAGTGTTGGAGAAACCCATAGCAGTATTTTCTCGAAGGGCCAGAACTGGTGCCATAGCTCTGTGTCAGAGACTAAGACACATCCAGATGTCAATATATATAATATAATAAGCCTTTGTTATGGTAATACTTTCCCCACCCCATGTAATCTCACGTCACAGTTCCAAAGAATCTCAGGTACAAGTCACGCAAGATTGAACTAATGCAATGAGTCAGAAACAATTCTAAGCATGTAAACTGTAAATGTCATGAATATGTATCCTCTACAGAATCACCCTGTATATCTCAGGGAATTCCGTCACATGAATAGTGTCAGGTGTCCTGGGTTGAGCAGTTAAACAAGTTTACATATGAATCTACAAGAAATCAAGTAAAATACTATAACAGGAATTACTGAGAATTGGCAAGCTTTACTTGCCCACTGATGCAAAACTAAGTCAAGAAATAGGTAGCAAAGCTGCAAGTTTTGGCGAGGTACACTTGCCTGTGGTTCCGACTCTGATTTCGGCTCTGACTTCAGTTGGATTTGCAGGCGGTACTCTGGTTGCTGAAACAAATATCACCATCAGATCCAAAAAATATCAATCAGCTAGAAACGCCTGTCCTTGAGTCCAATTTAGAGATAAGGGCAAAAACGGTAATTTTGGGTCAAAACGGGGTCCACAGGTGGGCCCGCTTTGCACTAAAAAATGTGTCAGGGTCAAAGGTCTCCAAATTCACCAAACTTAGTGTCAACAGGTCAGGAACGGTGATACGAACCCAACGGAACTTCCAGAATTGGATTCCGATGAGCCGATCACAAAATCGTCCGTCGAGCGTGGCCTGTAGGGCCCACGACACGCGATTTCGTCAACGTTCTCAGAATCGAACCAAACTTGACCCACAGGACCAGCGTATTACTATGAGTCCGATGGCGCAAGTTTCGTCTCGATCCGACGTGTGTACACAAAATTAGGGTAAATTACAGAAAAGTCGAATACGGGGCGATGTCCGCGGATACGCGTTGATTCCGGTATGCACGCACACCCGAATCAGCTTCCGTGAAATCCCACACGTTCGTATCGACGACGCGCACGTATCTGTGAAGACCGCAAGCGACCAAGTCGTCCCGTTTGGCGGGGCGTACTCAGTTCCGGGGTGAAATAGGGTCTGGTTTTTCCTGTTTTTGGATCGCGGTGTACGATCACCACAGGACGCGATACCCCGAGCGGTTTGTCCGGGCACCGAGAGGGTCATACAGGCTTCACAATGCAATTTGCGGAATCGAAATCCGAGCTACAAGCAAAAAAATACACGCACCTGAACGGGACCCAAAAATCGGGGTCCGAATCGTGTCCGACACGACACAGGACACGTGTCCTGTGTCCGACACGAAAATCGAATTTAGGGTTAGGGTTAGGGATCCGACGGCTGGGACGGCGGTGGGCGGCCGGGCGGCTGAGGCGGAGGGGCTGGGGCACGCGGCGGAGGCAGCGGCGTGCGGCAGGCGGCCGGCGGCAGGGACGAGCAGCTGCTGCTGGCTGCTGAAGAAGAGGAGAGGGAGGAGACGGCGGCCGATGGCGCGCGGCGAGGCAAGGGAGGGCACGGCGAGGGGAGGCGGGGGCGCGGCGAGGCGCGGCGAGGTGGCGGTTCGTGGTGGCCGGAGGGGAGATGGGAGGGTTTTTATAGAGGGCGGAGGGGAGCGGGTCGTGGCGGGGGAGGCGGAGCCGAGCGGGGGAGGCGGAGGTCGTGGGGGTGATGGCCGGGCGGAGCGGCGGGCGGCGCGGACGGCGGAAGCGGCGCAGGAAGCGGGAACGCCGGGGTCGTGGGGGTGAGGGGAAAGCGGGTCGGGTCGGAGGCGGGTGCGGGTTTGGGCAGACCCGGCCCGACCCGCTAGCTGAGCGGGTCTGGGCTTGCGGGTTCGGGTCGCGGGTTGACCCGGATCCGACCCGCAGCTAATGGGTTTGGGTTTCAGGATTTATTAAATAAATAAAAAAATAAATAGTTTTTAGGTGTTTAAAAATAGGTCCGGGGCCCGATAAATTCCAGAAAAATTACCCTAAGTCCAGTTTTTCATTTTACACTCAAAAATATTATTTTCATAATATTTTAATACTATTTATTATCATTTAAAAATCATTGAATAATTAAAACCCTGTTTTTAAATTACAGAAAATTCTCAGAAAATTCCAGAAAATTATAAAAAATCCAGTTTTAAATTTTTTGAAAAAATCAGGGGGTTTACATGATCCCTTGTGCTTGACCTCTGGACGCTTACACTTCGCAGCTTTCGTGCCAGACAAGTACACCTTGCCAAATTGCTTACAGTACTTTACATGCTTATCATATTTTTATATATTCATTATATATGTGTTTTCTTTTCAGTCTAAATTATATATTATATATGTTGACACACACTTGACATATAGTATCATGGGAGGGGAGGACAGTTAGTAGGCGTATGGGATACCCACTCTGGTAAACCGTAGTACTAGGACGCACTACGGTAGTTGTGTCGCAATGGTCACTATCCTCGAGGTATGTCGATTGATGGTGTCGCAATGGTCGCTACCCTCAAGGTATGTCGATTGATGGTACATGTACGTGTGTTTGAGTGTGAGATAGCATGTATTTTAGAGTAGCCTACACCTGCCGATACGTTGAAAAGTTGTCCTCATTATGCATATTCATATAGATTGTCTAGTACAGCGTACTTATATATTTTCTGTCTATTATGCATGTTTTACAGTATTCAATTGGCATGCTTATATGTATCGTGTTATGTCCCTCTGAGAACCTAGTCCCTTTCCATGTGTAGATGATCTTAACTATTCGTAGGAGCATGGATCAGGACTTGCTACTTCTCTCTCTTTCGAGGAGGTCTTCTCTTCGAGCCTCATTGATCATTAGATATACTTATTTTGTTCCTCTTATATTCTAGTTTGGTAGTGGATTTGTCTCCACCCAACTACTTGTTCTTATCAAGCATTTTATACTTGATTCAGTTATATAGTTGATTGGTTATTCATTTCTATTTGATTATGTGGATGAGATCTAGTTATGCCCTATGAATTATGACATAAATCTATACCACTTGTGAATTATTGTTCATAATACAGCGTACGTATGTATTATGTTTTTCATATATTGGAGTTGCCATATATATATGGCTGGCATGCTGACGTATTCCTAGTCCTACATATTTTGGGACTGGGGCATGACAGATTCACCTAGCGACTAGCATATATCGTCCATATTTTAAGTGTACAGGCTAAGAAAAGACAAGTTTATCGTAGCCACCCACCTTAGCGATGATTCGTCTCGGTCGAGCGCACCTTTGAAAGTCTAAGTCCGAATTCTAAAGGGCCAATTCTAAAATCCTTTGCCTCAAGCAAGTCTTCTCGCTGAGAAAAGCGGGTCGGGTCATCGCACTAGCACCGTTTGAATCGACTCTCCGCTTGAGCGGAATGGGTCATTACATTATACACCACTCAGAACAAGTCTCGTCCTTGAGACTTCCTGAGTGCAAACCGTTCTATCATAAACTATCGAATCTATCTCAATAATAGCAATCCATATTACGTATGTGCTGGGTTTGTCTCATTGAATGACTCTATCATTCAATCCAAGTTCTGACTCGGTCTCTAATGTGCCTTAGCGCGGAACATATATCTTAACACGGGGTACGTTATAATCCATCTTAAATGACGATCTAGGGTTGAGGCAAACTTATCCAAATCTTTATACTCGTCCATGTGAATCTAACATATTCACTTGTACTAGCATTCGAGATCAGCATATCGCGATTCTGGATCGTGCACATAATCAAGGCATCCTCCAAACATATACATGTCAACCAACTCAGCGATAGCGAAGTCTTTGCACTCGAGTTCAACATATCACTGAGTCTTGGATCGTGCACACGTTCAAGATGTCCCTCAAACCTATGCATTTAACCAAACTTAGCGATAGCGAAGTCGGACAAGCTACTCGCAAAAATATTAAGGGTTTTTGTCTTATAAATCACGATGACAACTCCAACAGGGTCAATTAAAATCTAAGTTATTCCAATCCAACCCAAACCAAGCATTACACTACCGTCAAGCACGTCTATGTCCTATCGTCCATTCCATTCGTGTCAAATATTAAAATCTATCTGATCTACCGACTAGCGTCCTTGTCCTATCGTCTGTTCCATTCGTGTCAAACATATCGCACACTTACCGTTCCCAGTCTAACACTAAGTCTTGCTGCCCCAGTTATATTGCTTGCTTAAGCAATACTCTAAATTTGATCATATAAGTTCTTTTATTCGGCATAGGGTCATCTGCTTAATTACTAGGTCAGCTCACAAGAACATAGGTACAGTTCATGCTCATGACTCATTGTGCATATTCAACGCACGATGCTCATCCTATTTTTTAAGGTTAAACCATTATTCATTTGCACGGAATATTCTACCCAAGCTTGTTTCACTCAGATTTCTAAACATCGAGCATATATCATCCTACTCACATTAACACGTTCGTTGCACAAGGTTTGAGTTCGTTCAGTAAAATCTATGATATAACCATGTCGCATGTCAAGCCTAGCAATTCACATAGTCTATTTCCTCAAACATGTTTTATAGAACCCGTATATCCATTCTAAGTTTAAACCACCCAGCCATAATTAAATTTTCAATCATCGATCTCAATCATAACTCTAAGTCGTTCAACACGATTCATGTATCCGTTCACGAAACCATCAAACGTGTGTTACTCCATGTTCTAGAATAATTCATCCATGTAATACTTCTGATTTACTAGTATTCTCAAACTCATCTTATCGTGTCAAACTACAAGTCAAGACGATCCTTTAATTATCACGCTCCGGTCTTCCGCAAGTTCGATCATCCCCGCTGGATGTGAGATCACCATGCCAACGCTTTCGCTGGATAATCGTCCTAATCCAGGCGTGACGCATGTACGAGCATGGAGTTACGCTCGCACAAGACAAGAACGTCGAACGTTATGGTTATCATTGAAATGATCGAGATACCTTATCATTACGATTTCGTTTCATCCAAGTTATATATATATATATATATATATATATATATATATATATATATATATATATATATATATATATATATATATATATATATATATATATATATATATATCCACCAAGTTATGTTCATCTATGCCATGATCATAATTTGTCTAGCCAAATTACCCAGCTTCAGTGTTACCATTCGATCATTCCAAAGTCTACTTCTAGCATTTCTCAAACAACTAATTTCAATACTCAAGCCAAAGTCTATCCACCTTCATTACGTTCTATTTCATCGAGTTCATTTGAATTATCACTGAACATGTTCACATGAATTCGATCATCCCCGCTGGACGTGAAATTACCACGCCAGCGCTCCCATGGGATAATCGTTCTCATCCGGGCCTGATTTTATGTGTTTTATTTCGAACAAGATTCAAGATCGTTCGTCCAACTCGAGTTCAATCCCGTTATCTCCTTATCTCAATCTTCAAACCAAAAAATTCCTTTACTTGTATCAATTTGTGCTATCTTTCAACTATCAATACCATATCAAGTCTATCAATTCGAAACTATAATATCCATTCTAAAGCTAACTTCTATCGAGCGATATTCTACTCAAGTTTTAATCCGTTTGATTCAATTTAAAATCGCACGTACGATCCACCAAGTTTACTTTGACCAAGATATTGATTCCTTTACCTTCAATCCTAATTCAATATAAGCCTTATAACTTGTTCAACACATTCTCAATCGTTCAAACCAATTATTGTACGAGATCTTCGAATTCGCTTGAACATTTTCAAATGATCCATACACCACTCAAGAATTGATTCATCGAATTAAATCTTCAATCGTGTTCGCATCACTCGTTCGTATATCTACCAAGTCATTCCTTATAACTCCAACACTATACCTATTCGTCGCCTCGATAAATCTTAGTCTCATATATGCCTCTATTGATAGTCATCCAAGTAAACCATATTTGATTTGCATCTGTCGACATGCCGTCCGGGCTATTTCTAAAAATCCAAGCACGATCCTCTATATTTGCTATAGCGATAATCTGATAATGTTCTATCGGTTAACATTCTAAGTCTGACTTATCCTTATATGAACGATATCCCAATCTCGCTCGCAAACTAGCTCACACCAAAAAGGGTCTTAGCGCGTGATACTCAACACAACTTAGCCGAAAGTCTGTGTGCATAGCTAACTGTCTGAACGATATTTTATCTCGCATACTAACCAGCTGGGTAATCACGTATGGGTATTTGGGTTCGCACATAACTTAAAAATTTCTAGCACGAGTCTATTCTCACAAAGTCTAACACAGGTCGGGACAAGGGTCTTCGCATAACTATCCAGTTCAAACAATTATACCATTCACATATACTTTTGAAATTATTTAGACTCAGTGTATGGAATATTCCAACGGGTCAACGAGAGAGAGCGTATACAAAAAAACCACGAACGAGCTTTCGAAACTAAGAAAATTGATACAAAGTCCAAAGACGTAAAAGCCTTGCTCTGATACCAATATGTCACGCTCCGATCTCCCACAGGATCGATCATCCCCGCTAGGCACGAATCACCGTGCTAGCGCTCCCGCAGGACGATCATTCTCATTTGGACGTGATGCCGCATGAGCACAAACTGCGCCTATGCAAGTCCATGATCCGAATAGGTGGATAAATATCTAAGCCACAGAGTCGCACAGATAGTCCGAATACAGCAGAATAAGAAACGAACAGGTGATTCATAACAAGTTCAAAGAGTCATCATAGCGGAAGCATTGAATAACACAAGTATGGAAGTAAAACAAGCACTTTATTGATATTGAATCAGTGTTATAAGCGATGCTAGGCCGAGATTACAAATCGCTCAAGTATTCTCTCTCGAAACAATAAAAGCGTGCCAAGTGGCTACAATTGTGGAATGATATATAGGCGATGTTATAAAATTATGTCTTGTATATGCGCTTTAGCTCCGGACACAATGCTCCAAGGCCCCAGAGTGAACTGCATGTCTTAGTTCGAGCGAAAGGGTTTTCGTACCGAATGAGGTTCTTCCGTACCCTGCAAGCAATCTGGTGGGTTATCAGTACATGAATGCACTGGTGGGGAGGCTTCTTGCCCGCTTGACAAATCCAAATATGTTATATAGGTTCCATTCACCATCTATTAAGTTATCTTTCTAGTCTTGCCTTAGAATCAGTTTCATGGCAATGATGTAAAGTCTAACTCGTGTTGCAGTGTGTCGTGCGCTATAAGACTAACATGACGAGACTTACCAACTCATGTTACAGAAAAGGCCTATATCTCATATTATTAAAACTTTGGGACATAAATAGATATATTATATTTTATGAAAGTGTGTTCGAATAAGTTGGATCACATGTTCAAATAATAATTAACTTTGTGTGCATGACAACAAATCATAGATGTGTCATAGTATATGTAATAAAAGTCCATGAAACGAAGGGACTAGTCTTGATCTATGTATGCTTCACTGCATAAACCAAGTTCCATTTAAAGGTTAAAAGTGTTAAAAACAAAATTATTTTACGTTATGACATAGAAGTAAAGTATTTTACATATATAGCATGATCAGAAATTTGAAACTAAGGACTTGCGTTAAATATTTGTATCCTTTCAGCAAAGCTAAGAAAGAGAAGAAGATGACTTGTACCTTTCATCAAATGTATCAAGAAGCGGTGTTTGTCTTACAGAAGTGAAGTAGGCATTATTATAGCACTTTTGATAGGTAAAGTTGTATCATCTTGTTCAATATCTCCTCCTTTTTCCTTGATGAAAACGGTGGGCACTACACCTTTATTTTGTGTGTTGGTCAAAAATATTGTCATCAAGGTAGAAAGAAGAGAGCTATATTTGATAAGTAATTTCCTAACCTTCATGTCTCATTTGTATCAAAAATATCGTATCTAAATCTGTTGGTATTTTTCACTTATCTTTGGGAGTTTTAGTCTCACATTGGAAAACCACCAATGTATATATCTCAATATACAACTATGCTTAGTATTGGTATATGCACATGGGTTGGAGGTCCATGTGGGCTAAGTTTTCCTAGAGGGCTTAAGTATGAACTCCATTATGACAATCTTTGTTTTGTCACCACCTTTGAAAAAAATTTCTTAGGAGCTAAGCCCCGCAGGGGCTTAGCGACTCAGACTCGGACACGGACACGGACTCGGGCTTGTGCTCGTGCTCAAGGGCGCAAAGTGGCACATTGTTGGTGTACTAGGAACACATGCACTGTTGCTTGCTCGGAAGCATGCTTCGTGGAGCTATGTGGCCTGGAGCTTATGTTGCCAGGGGCCATGCGGTCAGGTATCGATGCTGCCAGGGGCCATGCTATAAGGTGCCCATGCGGCCAGGGGCCATGTGGCCAGGTGCGCATGCGGCTCGGTACATATACGGTTCGATGCCCATACGGTCGGTTGCCCATGCATACAGTGTGTCAGGCGGCACGAGCATCTTCCTCATGCATACAGCGTGTCAGGCGGTGCGAGCATCTGCTTTCGGTGTTTGGCGACGTTGTCTGCCTCGTGCAGTGCAACGTGACTTGCGGCACCGACGGCTCTAACTCCAGGATTTAGGAGATCTGGTTAGTCAACGCTTATGCATCCTGGAGTTTCCTTAGGCCACATAGGTGTTGTTTTCTTCTATTTATATAGAGGACCTCCTCTTTCATTTGAGGAGTGAGAACATAGATGGAAAATCGAGAACACCAGATCATATGCGGCCCAGAGTGTCTCCTTCTCACATGGTGTTTTCGAGTGTTTTCGAAGGTGACTTTGAGCGTTTCAGAAGTTCTTTTTTGAAGTTGCTGGTTCCTGGAGCAGTTCATTTGTACGACGGATCTTGATTTGAGCAACGGTGGTTTTGACCACCCCAGCAAGGGGCTTCTCTTCAGTTTTTCTTTTGTTTCGTTCTTTCTCATTGTAGCATCTGCAAATGTATAGAGAAGAACGTTTTACTTGTTGCTTGTTATAATTTTTATTTTTTTCGGAGCCATTTTTTAACATTTTCTTGGTTTGTGCTTCGTTGAATCAAGAAATATCATATGAGGAACTCTTGTGTGAATCTCTGATCTCGACGACAATTTGGGTTCCAGTAGAGAGTGGACCTTCGGGTCTCGCTAGTAGCTCTGCTTTAGCCCTTGTTCTACCATCTTTGATCTATCTCGGGACTAACAATCTCAAAGCAAGATCCGAAGAAAGATGTAGAACATCCGATCAAATCTTCTCAGCAATAAGTTTTTACAAACTTGAGAAGATTGACGGGATACACTTTGAATATTTGGATGAAAGAAGGAGTCCTTTGTCAAATGTTGAACGTGAGTGGTCAGAACCTACCATTTTCCAGAATAGAAGAGTTAACGTTTGAAGGATGCGCATTCCAGTTGGAAGAAAGATTACAAGTTGACCAAGGATTGCAGAGTATACGCATAACGAGACTTAGCGCATGAAAGTTCTTGGCAGTTGGCAAGACTTAGCCGCATAGAAGTCTCTTGCCTCATGAAGACTCCTACCGCATAAAAGACTCTTCGTAGATGTCATATTCTTAGCAAATTAAAGGTCCTGCCGCATGACAGAGTAGCCGCATAGTATCTTGGACGCATACAGGATGCATGGAGGCTTATGCGCAGGTAGGATGCATAGAGGATTACGCGCATGCAGGATGCATGGAGGCTTATGCACATAGCCTGACCTAGCGCATGGAGGCTTTACGCATGAAGGTCACTGCTCTGGTAGGACTTGACGCATGGCTAAATTGGAGCTTGAAAGCAGAACCAATTCGAACCAATATAGCAAGGTATAGCTAAAACTTGGTTCATTTGATTACTTAACTTGGTTGTTATGATTGCGCATATCGAGTTATCAAACGTGGATACTGATTGGTGGATATATACTGGTACATTCAACCATGCATGCTCTGTGAAAGATCTGTTCACCAAGGGAGAGCACTATCTAAGGAGGAGGCCTCTATGGAGAACAAGTATCAAGCAGAAGATCTAGGGATCAGGATTATGATTTTGGACTTCCGGCTTGAGAAAGAGATTGCTCTTATTGAGTTGTGTCGTATATGACTATGACATATCCTTTTCAGAGATGTCTAAGTTTAGGAATATCTCCAAGATGTGGGGGTAAGAAGGTGGAGACATGTGATGGCTATGTTCAGACATATGTAGTCAGGAAGCCGTTTAGACGGATGACTACAAGTACAGATCCTATGGAACTGGTGCGCTCAGATATATATATAACATTCATTCTCCACAAAGGGTCATGGTAAAGTTTATCACTTCTTTCTTTAACGTTTTCTCGGGAAACGCGTTCACGTATCTTCTCATAATCAAAGGATAAAGTATTCGAGAACCTCAAAGACTTCAAGTTTTGGAGCTGAGCGTCATATCAGTCTACAACTCAACAGACTCAGAAGTTTTCTATACGAAGAGCATTGTTCTTTGGATTCACATCATTCAGCTTGGAACATGGAATTGACTATGGAACATGCATTGTTCTTTGGATTCACATCGTTCATCTTAGAACGTGGAATTGACTATGGAACATGCATCATTCTTTGGATTCTTATTGTTCAGTTTAGAACAAAGAATTGACTATAGAACGACATCTTCGTACTTTTCCAGTCCATTGAAGGTACAGATAGGAAGGACGTGCAGTTAACAGTAATGATGACTTCTATATTGTTGTTCAAAGAGCCTTACAGATTATTTGTGGAAGAAGGTTGGATTTACGATTATATCCTAGTACCGTTCATCAATTCTGATGTAACTATGGTTCAATGTCAGATTCACATGAATATCGTTCGATTATAGGGGTTTTTCAAAGGGCATATTTGCTAGAGTTGTTGGCACTTCTATAGAAGAAGACGTGGTCAAGGAAGGAGTTATCTTTTAAAAAACAATATTTGAACCAAAACTAGAAGAGTAGTTAGCTAAAAGAATCAGGAGGCCGAAGGACCAAAGATGATCTTAACACCTATCATATGGAGGTCGTATCACTTACCAATGATGAGGTGATAAAGTCCAGGAACTCGGTCTACTATTAGGATGCAGTCCATGAAATGATTGACCCTATAACAACACTTGGATGTTGATCAATCTGTCTGAATGAGCTAAACCTTTCAGATGCTTATATATCTTTAGTAGAAGAAAATGGAAGCAGACAGAACAATTGAGTTCAAGAATAGGCTTATAGCCTAGGAGTTTTCTCAGATAACAAGGGATTAAGTTCTTAGGCACCTTGTTGAGGGTATCCTATATCAGGATGATGATTGTCGTAGATGCTATTCATAAGCTGATAGCTTATCAGATGGAGGAAGACAGTCATGAGAGATTCACGGACAACAGTCATAATTATTTTTCATTCAAGTTTGAAGACAGTCTACGAGTTGATGATATCTTAAAAATGGCCTGAAGCAAATCCCAGGATGTGGCAACTGAAGTTTGATAAATCATCTTGTCAAAGTTGTCGTAGGATCAGCGAGACAGACAAGTATGTGTACACAAAGTTTGCTGATAAGAAATGAGTCATATTTTGTATCTATGTGAACGACTAGCTAATTCCAGCTGTCGATATAAAAGGATCACTTAAATAAAGATGTCCTTTTGTCCATACTCGGGATATGGCATTGCGGATATCATCCTTAAGGATATAAGATAATCCGGATGCCAAGGGGGCTTGTTCAGTCACAAGCATTGTGCATAAAGAGCTGATCATATGTTTTGAGTATCAGGGACTATACTCCTCAGGTGTGACATGAAGATGAAGTCTAATCAAAAGAAAAGCATCAGACAGTTAGTGTACTCAAGCATCATTAGGTGAATGATTCAAGCTGCGAGTACCACCAAGCCCGATATAGCTCTCACTGTAGGTATGTTGAGTTAGTTCACATATAGTATGTTTTTTGTTGAATACTGTAAGCTATAAAGAGAGTCGTCAGAATTCTCAAGTGGACTCAGTGGTATATCCTACACTACAACAGTTATCCCGATATGATGGAAGGCATAAGTGATGATAGTTTGTGCTTAGAAAAGAAGAGTAAAAGATCCACATGAGGGCGTGACTTCTCTAGGAGTGGTATTGCTAGATCGTGGAAGTCAAAGAAGAAGCCTTTACTCTCAGAGCTCTATGCACTATCAGCTGCAGCATATAAAGCAGAATGGCTCTGGAAGCTCTCAGATGATCTTTCATGGTTAGTACACAGATTTGGATGATACCGACATACTATAAAAACCAGGAAGCTGCAGTAGTGACATATATTCATCTCTTCAAAGGTCTGAAGAGAACTGTGTAGATAAAATATAGAACACTGAATGAGCACAACTAGCGTAGATTATTATAGTGGTTAATGTTCAGAGCCAGGTGATTCTGGTAGATCCGTTCATAACAGACCAGTACAGAACACTGAATGAGCGCAGCTAGCATAGATCATTACAGTGGTTAAAGATCGGAGTCAGGTAAATCTGGCAGATCCATTCTTAATAGGCCTCAAGCGCCAGCTGATCGTAAATACTATAAAGGAGATGCTATTGTGGGGTAACACCACCATGAGGTACCTCAACAAGGTTAAGCCTCAGATGCGGGCCATGTCACAGCGACAGTAGCACTGTATATAGTCAGAGTCAAGTACTATAAACTGACGTAGTACTCCATATTATTGTGGGGTAAGACCACAATGAGGTACCTCGACAGGGTAAAGCCTCATCTAGAGGCCATGTTACAGCGTCAGTAACACCGCACATAGTCAAGGACACATTATATATGGGCTTGGAGGACCTCTGGTATTGTGTTACTGCAATCCTATAATTTAGTTTTATGCTATTGGTTCAAAGAGAAATATACCAGGCATCTAGCTATTGGTTCAAGGGAGGACTATTAACCAAGAGAATATCAGGTATAGTGGGTAGTCCTCAGGGACGTTATGGGATACGTACCTGGAACTACTGTGGTCTACTATTTGTTCTTGATCAGAACATTTTTCGTGGGAGGATGGCTTTAACGCCATAATAAGTTCTCGGGTAGAGTGAATGTCCGGCGTATGTTAAAGAAAGCACGAGTAGTTTCAGCACTACATAGGACTTGTATCCCATGCTACAGTGACGTGACACCATACGAGGGAGTGAACCTCATCTTTGGGCCATATCACAGTGGCAGTAGCACCCACATAGGCAAGTAGCCTAATGCTAAAAGGAAATAGAGAGTGGTAGTACAGTACTACAAAGAGGCATGTGACCTCATGCTAAAGTGGGTGACACCACATAAGGGAGTGAACCTCGGCTTTGATCTATGTCACTACGACATAGCACCGCACGGAAGTGCAAGGCTTCATGTTGGGAGGTAGTACAACACTACTAAGAGGCATGTGACCTCATGCTACAGTGGGTGACACCACATGAGGGAGTGAACCTTGGCATCGAGCAATGTCACAGCGGCGTAGCACTACACAAGGGTACAAGGCTCCATGTTGTATGTAGTAACGACACTACTAAGAGGCTTGTGTCCTCATGCTACAGTGGTATAACACCACAAGAGGGGGATCCTCAGCCTTTAACGGCCATGTCATGCGATGTAGCACCGCACAGAAGTGTGATGCTTCATGCCGGATAATAAACTCTCTATAGTGAAAGAACTCACATAAGTGTATGGATAGAGATATAGGCAGTCTCTTGAGGGAAAGTTTATAGACGTCCAAGATACGTACACTGAGACCAAGTCAGTACAGGGCCTTTAACGTGCGACCGGATGACAATCGAGGTTATTGTGTGAGTGGGGAGAATAACATCCATGGTGCAGAATTCAAGGCCTAGTTCATTCTTGTATCGTACTATTGTTTGACCCATGTGGGAAGATTCAAGTTGTAGGCGATATCTATCTTAATGCATGATGGCAATAACTGTGAGGAACGTTTAACCATATATTGTGATATATGTGGGGGATTGTCGGTATTTTTCACTGAGCTTTGGGTGTTTTAGTCCCACATTGGTAAACAACCAATGTGTATATCTCAATATATAGCTATGCCTAGTATTGGTATATGCACATAGGGTGGAGGCCCATGTGGGTTGACTTTTCCTAGAGGGTTTAAGTGTGAACTCCAATATGACAATCTTAGTTTTTTTTATCACCTTTGGGAAGTTTTCCTTAGGAGCTAAGCCCCGCAGGGGCTTAGTATTGTTGCTTGTTGTAATTTTTATTTTCTTCGGAGCTAGGTTGTAATATGTTCTTGGTTCGTGCTTCGTTGGAATTGAGAAATATCAGATGAGAAACTTTTGTGTGAATCTCTGATCTCGACGATAACTTGGGTTCCAATAGAGAAATGACCTTCGGATCTCGCTAGCATCTCTGCTATGGCCCGCGTTCTACCATCTTTGATACGCCTCAGGACTAAAAAAATCCAGGCCGGTTCGTAGTTTATAGGGCTTAGCGTAAAATCTAAAAATTGAACCTTTTTTCTACATGAATAATTTTGTTGCATATTTACCGAAAAAATCATCAATTAATCTATCATAATCAATTTTTTCTAGTATATTAGTTTCAATAAATATCATAACTAAATTATTTAATCTTACTTGTGACATACGTGATCTAAAATAAGATTCTACTAGCTAATTTTATTTTTGAAAAACTTCTTTTCCAAACACAAACATAAATTGTATAGTCAATAAATTATAGAATACTACTATTCATATATACCTCCAAAGTGTCCATTCAAACCATCCCTCCTTTTGTGGCAGCTAACGTGGCAGTTAATGTAGCAGATGATATGGCAAATTTTAAAATTAAAATTAATATTAACATAGATATTAACATTACTATTAATATTAAAATTAATATTAATATTAACATTAACATTAAAACTAAAATTAATATTAATATTAACATTAATTTTTTTGGGTAATTAATCTTTTGGGTTAAAATTTGACATGTCACCTACCATATTGGATGCAACATAATGTTGTTTAATATGCCACGTCAGCTGTCACATAATGAGGAATAGTTTGGAAGGACACTTTGGAGGTACGCATATAATTACTTTAAATTATATATTCAATCAAAGCATTGAAATAAGATCTACTTTTTTTTAATAAAGTTAAGTAATTAAATTAGACGAATTATTTCTTCTAGTAAAACATTTTGTACGTATTTTAATTCTAGAAATAAATTATTTATATCTCTGGACAGTGGAGCTTTATTGTGTGAGTGGTTATTGACGAATGCAGATGATTAGTTAATATCCTAGCACACAAAATCATACAAAAAACTGAAAGCAGACAATAATGACACTCGGAGGAGCAAGTTGAGCTACTTCACATGGCTTGAATAGAAAGATAGCTCATTCCTTGCAGAACATCTACAAATTATAATTTAAGAACACTAGTTAAATAAAATAAATGATCACCAAGAAGGAATGGTAAGGATAGGAACATGCAACGTAGTATATCTATCATCAGCCCAAGATTAGTATATGAATATGTTGGGAATCGGACAAGCCCTGCAAGTGCTTGGATACCGTGTCTGAGAGTGCCCGCAGTAGAAACTTTATGCCAACCCACCTGAGATAACCAATCTTTGTCTAACTAACACTAAGCATAGATAAAGACAAGTATATGGCAGTGACTACGTCACATGGACAAATTCTAACATCTATAACTCAAAGATTGACAAAATAAATGTTGAATCCTTTGCTCTAAAAGATTTAACCCACTCACCACACTCAAGAAGAAAAGAAAGAGATTATAATTGAAATTACTCACAAACACGTAGCAATCTTCCTGAGCGAAGGCGACGACTCCTCGATCAGATCTCTTTCTTCCTTTTGTCTTGGATGACGAAGTCCTAAGAGCAAAGCACGGACTTTCTCTTAGATTTTCTGTGGACGAGCACCCTGAATCTCCAACTTGTGCTATGCTTTGTGCCTCCACCTTCTCCTATATTTATAGGATAAGAAATCCTATTTTAGGACAAAATAGGATTTCCTAAATAGAAAACCTTAAAATAAGAATAACATTCTACCAAAAATAGCCCAACACCAATTATGGACGTCCAAATATGGTCAAATTAAATATTTGATATAAATTTAAAATCTAATTAAATCTTACATTTAATGTAGATTTTTAAATTATATTAAATTAAATCTTTGACCATATTTGGGCTCCAAAATTTACCAAATCCAGGCTGGACCCGAACAATCTCCCCCTCAAGTCTAATGAGAGGGTGTGCCCCTCCTCAGCAAGTTTTTGATGATCCAACTCTTGTCGAATACCCATTGAGCCTCCATTCGATGTTTGTGCCCTGCCTGTATAACTCAGCAGCTTGAGAATGTACATGCCACAATATAAATCTTCTCGTGCCAACTGTTGGGAACCCTTCTTAAGCATCCAATCTTTATCTCCAAACAAACTGCGACAGCCATCATCCGCCAGCCTCCCTACAGAAACCAAGTTGTAGCGCAAACTTGGTACATGTCGCACATCCTTAAGAATGAGCTTCTCACCAAGCTCCATTGTCAAGTGCACATCACCAATGCCTATAACTGCAGCCGTCCCCTTTTTGCCTTTTTTCATACGTCCGAACCTACCGCCATGGTATGGCGTGAAGATCCTCCTATATGGAGTGGCATAATACGATGCTCCCAAGTCCATGACCCAATCGCCATCATGACACATGCCATAAGGTTCCTCTGCGTCAGTTGCGCGATGATAAGATCTTCCATGGTCGTGAGATCCTCCTGATCATCCTTACCTTTGGCATTCTTAGCTTTTGAGCTTCATGCAGTTCCTCTTGATATGACCGATTTTACCACAGTGATAGCATGCCTCCTTGGAGTCCATAGTCGCAAGATCCAGAGAACTCCCCATGTCTTCGACCGTGACTTAGGTCTTCCCTTCCTGTAGGAAGCCACCAGAGCAGACTCCTACGACAATTTTAATTGCTTACCCTGGATCCTCTCGTTCAACAAGATGCTTTTGATTGCCTCCATTGTGACAACTCCACCAGTAGCGGAGTTTCTCATCGACACCACCAACATCTTCCAGCTTTTTGACAGAGAAATCAAAAATAAAATGGACTAAAGCTCATCATCAATCACCATCTTTATCGCAGACAGCTGATTGATAATACCTTGAACCTCGTTCAGATGTTGTGCTACTAGCCCATCCTCCGTGTACTTTGAGTTGACGAGTTGGCGAATCAGAAATGCCTTGTTGCCAGCCGTCTTCCTTTCGTACAGCGAATACAGCTTCTCCCATAATACTTTTTCCGAACTCTCCATAGAGACGTGGTAAAACACCAAGTCGTCCAACTATTGGCGGATGAATCCAATGGCCTTCCAATCTAGTCGTTTCCAGTCTACAGTAGCTTTTTCCGATAGCTTAGTGTTGTCGCCCTCCAACGGACCATGCAAGTCCTTGTACCATAGTAGATTCTCCATCCTTGGCTTCCAAATCGCCCAATTCTCCCCTGTGAGGGTGATCATACGAGTGTGCATCTGCTCCGTAGACATAGTTGTCAAAACCAAAACCAGTAACTCTGATACCAGATGTTGGGAATCGGATACGCCCTGCAAGTGTTTCAACACTATGTCTGAGAGTGCCCGCAGTAGAAACTTTTGGCCAACCCACCTGAGATAACAAACCACTGTCTAACGAACACCAAGCATAGATAAAGATAAGTATATGGAGGTGACTACGTCACCTGGACAAATCTCAACCTTTATAACTCAGGTAAAATTATAAGATTGACAGAATCAATATTGAACCTGTTGCCCTAATAGATTCAACCCCCTCACCAACACTCAAGAAAAAAGAAAGATATCATAATTTAAATCACTCACCAACCCGTAGTAATCTCCCTGAGCGAAGGCGATGACTCCTCGATCAGATCTTTTTCTTCCTTCTGTCTTGGATGGCGAAGTCCTAAGAGCAAAGCACGGACTTTCTCTTAGATTTTTTGTGGACGAGCACCACGAATCTAGAACTTGTGCTATCATTTGTGCCTCCACCCTCCTCCTAAATTTATAGGATAAGAAATCCTATTTTAGGTCATAATAGGATTTTCTAAATAGAAAACCTTAAAATAAGAATCATATTCCACCTAAAATAGCCTAACACCAATTATGGACATCCAAATATGGTCAAATTAAATATTTGATATAAATTTAAAATCAAATCAAATCTTACATTTAATTTAGATTTTTAAATTATATCATATTAAATCTTTGACCATATTTGGGCTCTAAAATTCACCAAATCCAGACTTGACCCCAACACATACACCATGCCTCCTCTTATTATTATTATTCTCCTTCTTCTTCCACCTCCCTCCCTTACTCACCCTCACAAAACCTCGGACCCGTGTCCGCTATCCCACGGTGACGGTTGTTGCATGACCGTCGGCCGACCGGTTGCTCCCCCTCATTCGGAGCCTCACACCTCACCACCGGCACCCCCTCATCGTAGCTCCCCCTTCATCATCACCATCATAAATATTATCATGATCATCATCATCTCCATCTTTTCTCCTTTCTTTTATTTCTTTCTTTCAAAAAAAGAAGAAGTCAGCAGCAGAAGAAGAAGAAGATAGAAAAAAGGAAGAAGAAATTGGAGAAGAAGATCAAATCCTAACCCCAATTTCAAATCCAATTTTCTTCAAGGCAAGCCCTCTTCCATCTCATCAAATTTTATTTGAAATTTCATGAATTAATTGTGCCTATATTAAATTTCTGATTTCTGAAATTATTTGTGTTTATGATCATTACTTTAGAATTAGGACACTATATGAAACATGGTTTATAGTAGTTTAGGTATATGGAATAATTGGATGACATTGATTGTTATGCTTGGTACCATAAATTTGTTCATATGCAAGTGTATATAGGATCGGCGAATTCTTGGTATTAGTGGAATTAGTGGAAATTGTTCTAATGTGTATAAAGATAAAGAATTTATAGTCAAAATTGGTTGTGAATGAAATTATATATATATATATATATATATATATATATATATATATATATATGTGTGTGTGTGTGTGTGTGTGTGTGTGTGTGCACGCGCGCGCGCGTGTGTGTGATTACGAATTATAAAAGGACTAGTTATGATTATTGTTAAAATATGACTATACGTAGATGTTCCAATATGTTGGAACCCAATTGGAGATAAAGATGAAAATTCTTGATTCTATTACGGCACATATTAATATACTAGTCGATTTTGGAATTTATATTTGGTAATCATTGTATATAAATTCTTAGTAAAATCATTAAATACAACAAATACCTAATGTCTGAAAATGTATCTTGGACGTTATTGGATATTCTTAAGGCTAGTACAAGAAAATCTCATGTACTATTACCCTAGAGTTGCATAGGAAACCCTAGAACGGGTTTCTAAAAATATTACAAAGCCGTATCGACCAATTTGTGTTCAAATTTTGAATCTTTCCTTAGTATTCATCATTAAGTAAGTTTTGAATGTCAAAGCTGACCTTGTAAATTAGTAACTTTAGGCATGACATACTATAATCCACATCTTAAGTCCTCGGGGCCATATCGGTTTAATTTAGTCAAGTAAGACATTGAAAATTTGGATTGATATAAAATTCAGCATATGCATAGTTTTTGAAGGCTTGTATATCAATTTGAAATAGTGAAATAGGACCATCTAGTAAAAATGGGTTAGGTATTGATGGTATATATATATATATATATATATATATATATATATATATATATATATATATATATATATATTCTCGTTTATGATTGTCAATTGTGATTTTGGTTCTTTTTCATGAAATTGTGTCTTACCAATGATGATTGTTACTTTCCTTGACTTATGTTTAGTGAATAAGGAATTGATATCAAGTATTGCTAAGGTAACTACAACTTTGGTAAGAAATTACTTCTCTTAATCTTAAATTATTTTGATAATAATTTATACTAAATTGCGTATGATTTTCGGTATTGAGTTATTCCACCGAAGGGGTCGACGTACCCTGGGAATTCTACAAAGGGTTGCTCCAGGTCTATTATTATAAATTATAAAAATTTTGGGCTCCAAAATACAAAGGAGACTATGCCAAAATTTTCAAGAATTTTCAGAATTAGCCATTTTTGAAATTTGAAAAATTGACTAAACCTATACAACACAATTCATAAGAAATTTTGTTCTTAGAAAGGGACCTTGAATTATATATTTAAATTATAACAGTCAAATTTCTTTAGAACTTAAGATACATAAGATACGGACACATAAACACGCAAGCGAAACCTAATTATGTGTATTCTGTGTTTCTGTTGGAAGAAATCTAAATATTAAATTGATAATATCTGATATTCTGTCATATTTTAGGTAAAAAGAGAAATTGGTATTTGATAACCAGTGATTATGTTTTGATTCATTCAAAGCAAGTGCAAGTATTGAAATCCTGATTTCTATTTTATGATATGATTCTTTTAAAGAACAAATTTGAATTATATTCTCGTTATTTGTGGTATTTAAATACACGTATCGAGATCCGAATTCATACATGTGCCCAATAGAAACTTAATATAAGATAATAGGATAAGATTATTTGTAGATTCAGGTTAGTGAATTAGGCGGAAGAGAACAACTAGATCATACCCAAAAATCTCTGCAATATAATAACAACAAAAGTTGATCAGTAGTTAAGTTTTTCGCAAGGCCTTATGAATTGAGTGTGTGAGGCTTAGCTCACTTACCTGACCTGAATCCATACCTATTTCAATTTAAAAGATCGATTAAGTGAATTCGTGAATTTGTGTTGGACATACCTATTTCAATTTACAATATAGATTAGGTGAATTTATGAATTTGTGTTGTACATACATATTTTGATTTAAAAGATCGATTAGGTGACTTTGTGATTACCTGATTTTTTTCACAAATGATATGTGGGACCGGATTCTAAGCACCGTTCCACCCTGCCACAACCTGATCCCTGATCACGAAATTATTGCCGAGAAAACTTGATTGTGTTTGTGTTAGTGAACTTAGATTGTTTGAGATTATGATTGTAGTTGTGATGTATGAATTGTTAGGACTTAGTTATAGAACGAACACTGGGAAGATCACTAGAATAGAATCTAGTCAGGATCATATTTCAAGTTATCGCAATAATCTCTTTGAATTATTCAGTTCCTTTATTTTAAAATTTCGAGAATCCTACTTCTTCTCAGATTCTCGATTTATTTAATTTTACTTTTCGTCCTTGAGTGAGGGCTTTCATGTTGTTTGATGACCTAGTATTGTTCACTAGTTTTGTAGCAATATTTCAACGAAAGCTACTATCAAATATTGAAGAACAGTTGGAGAGCAAGATCAAGATGTTAAAATTGAAGGCAATAGAATTGGAACCAAATTTTCTCTCAATATTTATTAAAGATATAAATTTAATATTATATATCGGGATAAAGGTTGTAATCGGGTAGAATAGCAAATTTTTTTATTTATAGTTTAGAATATCCTATAACCAACTTGCTATTTATTATATTATGCACCATGTGACATGTTATAATCCTATCGTAGAATATTACAGACGACAATCGCTGATATGGGTACGGGTGTATTCGTATGGTGCTTAGCCTGGAGATGTAGTTATGTACCCGGCTTACTGTATTTTGGAAAGTGGGGCATGACACGTCTTTTAGTGGTGGCTAATGCAGGTCGGTCTTTATAGAAGGACTATGAAGAATCTATGAAAGGATGTTGGTCTCGGACAAATAGAGAACCTATAATAGAATTCAAGTCCCGAAAAATAGAAATTTCTGGATATGATGTAGGTTTTTTTGAGGAGACCTATATAGATTTAGAACATAAGATATGTTCTAGGAAAAGTCTACAAGAAACTTAGAGTAGAGAATACCCATAAGTTTATCTGTGTTAGACTATATTTCATGGCTTAATGGATTTACTATAGTGATCAATATAGTCAAGAATCCTAGCCCAAGGCTGCCATTAGAAGTGTGGATGGTATTCATAAAGATCAACGGTATTAAAAGGATAGACATGACCCAAAAGCTAGGTCAAGTAATTTAAAGACTATTCGACAAGTATTTTTATTAGAGTGACCTAGTAGAAAAAAAAAATTCTTAAGGATCTTGAGATTGATATCTTTAGTAAGCACAGGGGTTTAGTTTACCTAGAACCGTTATATAGTTAGAAATAGTAAAATGATAAGCATAGATATAAATATATTTTGGGAGAACTATCGGGTAAGCTAGTACTGGCAATATCTTGCATAAGGAATATGTATGAAATATATATTGTATATGGGTTATTATGGTATCATTCATCTCTCTCTTGATATCATCACTAGTTAAATTCTGACCCGTCCCCTTCTTTGTCAAATTTCCAAAATCTAATTATTTCACAAACCCAACTTTCTTCAAAAAAAAATTAATTTCCTTGCTTCATTCAACGTTTGTTGATTAAAAATCTAGAACTGTATTTTCAGTTTGTCCATTCAATTCCATCTCTAGTATTAACCGAAATTTTGGGAATTGTCCTCCATATAATGTCCATATATGTTATTCACGCATTGCTCATTTGACATCTTGTGAAGCAATATTTTGATTGGATTTTTCGTGAAAATTTTTTCATGTGAATGATTGTTTATTTATTTGTGTCAAGGAACCGATAATTTATCAACTAATATGATAATATAAAAGGACCTGTAGTCAATCAGATTAAATCATGAAAAGAGAAGTTGTTACAACCATCCGGACTGGCCATCTGGACTGGCGAGGCACTATATTCTCGAAACATGATTCAGGATTAATAAAATTTCGGGGATCAAGACATAATATTTCTAGAAAGGATTTTAAATTTTTATATTTAGATTTAGATTTTATTTTACCTTAGTTTGGATTTAAAAATTATTGATCCGAATAATTTAAAATGACATATAGTACTTTTGATAATATATATATATATATATATATATATATATATATATATATATATATATATATATATATATATATATTTACACTTATGTTATAATATTACATAATAGTTTTGATACTACAATAAAGTAATATTTGTGATATTTAGAAAAGTTAAAAATTAAGTATTGATTTTTGATATATTTTGGATTACTAAGAATATCCTGACCTGTAAACCTACTTCACAATTACTATTCCTTCTCATTCTACGGTTATCAATAGCATAGTAGCAAGAAGCTATAACCATGAATCATGATAGTGAAACGGTATATTGATTGTAGCCATGTGTATAGTGGCGTCGCATAAGACTACTATATCACGTCAGAAAACAAGAAATAAAGAATATGATGGTAACCTCGTAGAACCTACATGGTTATGTATCTACCATTTTACTGATTATATGGAATTTTAATATTATTGATGACTTCAAGTATCTCCATATTATATCTATCTTCGTAAAGTTTTTAATATTATGAATTTGAAAATATTTTATTTGAAAATAGATTACTACTTCATCACTGTAAGGTGGGTAAAATATCTTATTTTTCTCTATATTTGTTTTGAAAATCTTATAATTAAAATTTTAAATATCGAGGACAAAATTTTTGTAAGGTGAGTAGAGTCTCATGGATGTATTTTAAAATATCTTGATTAGTAAATAAAATTATATTTACGTATATTTGTACATATAAATATACAAGTCATAGGTATATGTAATATTATTTTTGCAATTAGAATTTTGTATAAATTTGCAATTTTAGGGATTAATTGGGGAGGGGGGTTGTTAAAAAAGAGAGTGGAAGGGGGATAAGTTCTCCACCGAACCACACCTGGCTCCTCCTCCCTTAATCTACCTACAAAACCATATACAAGTCATTTTCTCCTTCTTCATTTCCAACACTCTACATGGCACACTCTCCTTTTTTTCCATTCCCAACAACAACACCATCACATGCATACACCCCTTCTCCTCTTATTATTATTCTTCTCCTTCTTCTATCTCCCTCCCTCACTCACCCGCACACAACCCTGGACCCGTGTTCGCTCCCCCACGGCGGTGGCTGCTACGTGCCCGTCGGCCGACCGGCTGCTCCCCCTCCGCTAAAGTAGCACCCCTCACCGCAGGCACCCCCTCCACGCAGCTCCTCCTTCATCATCACCATCATCATCATCAACATTATAGAAGCATAAAAAATATGCTGAATAGCTATACGCAGCATTTTAGTGCTGGGCAGCGTAAAATATGGCTTCGGAGCCATCGGCGTACAACAGAGCTTTTCCGCTAAGTACAGCATAAAATATAAGCTCAAGGACTATCCGCGTAAAGCAGTATGTCCAGGCTGCTTCAGTGTAAAAAGGGATGCTGTATCGCCTTTACGGCGTAAAACTCATCCGCTTTAATGCAGCATTGAAGTGTACGAGGAACGCTTCGTATTTCCCGAAATGAACCTGTCAAATCGTGCAGTGAACCTGACGTCTGACTCCTGACAAAGAGTACTGCACGACTACCCAGACGACGGCTATAATGAAGGCGCGACACAGTGACCCAGACTGTCGTTTAGTGACATTTCCTTGGCATAAACCGCTTTTATGCGTACAAGGGAATACGTTGCCTAGTTTTACACAGGCAGATGTGAGTTGTTTACGCTCCACAGAAGACAAAAAGGCTGCCACGTCAAAAGTTGCTCTTCGTACAGGGCTCGAGGCACGTCTCTGTATTTAATGTGCAGAATGATGGCAGATCTTCGAGACACGCCTCTGTATTTAATGCGCAAAAAGGGTGGCAGATCTTTGGGACACGCCTCTGTATTTAATGCGCAATATGGGGGCAGATCTCTGCATTTAATGCAAGAGATTTGATTATATCTCCAAAAGCCATAATTTCGGCTAAAATGTCCACATCATCACTTTCGCGCATTACGCCATCAGGCTATTTTCAGCTTTGAAGAGCACGTTGTACGCTATCTCCTTGAATATGCCACCAGACCATTTTCAGCTTTGAAGAGCACGATGTACGCTATCTCCTTGGAATACGCCATCAGGCTATTTTCAGCTTTGAAGAGCACGATGTACGCTATCTCCCTGCAATACGCCAGCTCAGGCTACATTTGCATTGGTGCGTATTAAGGCTATTTGGTACATAATTCGTTCAAGGCCTCATTCAAGGAAGGAAGATCAGTTATCTTCTACGCTAGCTACCTATCTACGCAGCATCAGGCTCCTACGCTTATTCGGCTTCTATGCCCACTCGGCTTCTACGCTTACCTGGCCTCTACGCCAATTTGATAACTATTTGGCTTCTACGCCATAGTGACAGTTATTGGCTACTACGCTGACCTTTTCTACGCGAGGGATAACTACCTACGTTGCTTTTATGCCGTGATCTTCGCAGCAGTTATATGCATTATTTCTTCATGGGATACGCGTCACACGCTCATTCAAAAGATCATTTATACGTGGGTAACGGTTATTGTAACCGTCGTATAAAAAGGTGCTATACTTTCCAATGCCCGGCTTCTATGCCGACTGATAGTCACTGTCACTAAAAATCCCTATAAATAGAGACCTCTATCGACAGAGGTCCAGGGTCGAAAACAAGGGTCGAGGAAATTAGTGTAGAGAAAATCAAGGTCGAGCAGGAGAGAGAAGAATCCAGAGCTCAGGCAAAGAGTAGTGATCGACGACTTTGGCATCGAGCATCCACTCTCTTTTGCAACCTTTGAAGCTGCTTTCTGTCTTCTATGGCACTTCTTCACCATCGTGTGGTCCAAGGGACAAAGTGATCGACTGCAGATCAGACTCCTATAGTAATATTTACCCAGATTAAAATTGTACTTGACATCCTCGTATAGGATTAATTGTACATCTTGTTTATAAACCAAAGAGCGGGTTTCGTATAAACCTCGTCTTATTTCTTTCATTTATTATCAAACACAAGATGGCGACTATGCTGGGGACGTCTTTCCCTTTTGACGAGAAAGCTATTGCTCAACACGATGCGGTATCCGTAGGATCCGAGAAGAAGACCCTGGTCGTCCAGTTCGACCAGTCTGTCTACGAAGATATGCTTCGAGCAGGGGGTAGCTCTCTCTCTCTCTCACTGTTCAAGACAACAGGAAGCTGCGCAAGGTCTGGATGCCGAGGACATCCCCTACCATTCCTGTCGACTGTCCGATCTCTCCGACCAGCCAGGTTGTAGCTGTCACTACCACATTTTCTAGGAAGGGGTATTTTAGTCTTTTTCTATTTAATTAAATATTATGCATGGTAAATAATTATTATTGTATTATTTAATTGTTGTTAGATATTATTTATTTAATTTGGACTTGTATGAGTGGACCTAACTAGTTTAGTTTGGACCCATGGACCAACATGAATTAATTAGTTAGACTTGGCCCATTTAGAAAGCCCATTGTTAAGAAGATGGATTAAATTAATTAAATCATTAGACTAGAAGCTTCCTTCCTTAATTATTTCTTCATGAGAGGCCCCAAGGGGTATATTGGATATTTTATAATTACTTGAGGAAGGGGTAAGGGCCGGCCTATTAAAAGAGGGGGGGGGGGGAATTCTCTCTCCTCCTTTTTCATTCCAAATCTAGATCTAGAATTTTCCCACTACCAAATTTCCTTCATTCTTATTTCATTTTTCTACCAAATTCATTCCAATTCCTTCCCAAATCATCATTAGAGAGTTGAGAAGCAAGGATCTAGAAGGAGGAAGCAAGGATCTACAATTTGGAGGCAATTTTATCTCAATTGGAGGTTTCATTGGGAATCCATCTCCCAATAGGTATAATTCAGTTTTTTCCCTTAAAATAGCTTCTAAATCTGAGATTTAATCATGGAAAATCAACCCATATGTATGTACTACCCATAGGACTTGGTTTTGTGTTCATAGGAGACCCATGGAGAAAGTTATGGTACTTTTTGTGTCAATTTTGGGGAAATTCCGAATTGACATTTTGTTGTGTGTGTCAATTGATCCTATAGATCAATTGGGCATGTGTTTATGTGTAGATCTAATTATTTGTGCTTTAATTCTTGAATTATAATTAAGTATATATATATAGATGTTATATATTTATTATAGTGTATTTATTATGGTATTTATGGTAGCATAGATCTATGTATTATATGTGTACTAATATAATGTATAAATATATATGTAGCTTTCTTTTACATGCATTTATATATGTTACAAATTATTTTAAGAATATAAAATATATGAAAATGTTTTATAAAATATATATATATGTGTTTAATTAAGTAATTATATTATTTATAGTTATTATGTGATTATTTATATATATGTGTGGATGAATATTTATTATCATATTTATGTATGTGTACTTTTAACCATGTTGTATTATGTACATTAGTAAATAGGATGTATATTATAGCTATTGGTATTTATTTATATAGCTATATATAATATATATATATGTGTTGGATTATATATATATAGAAGTATATATTTATTTAATTGATTTATATATATATTGATATATATATAGGTTATATATATTATTATTCTTTTAGTGACAACAACAATTAATGACAGATTCTATCATTAATATCCAACAGCAGCAGCCGCTGTAGCATTGATGGCGGAATTAATGACAGATTCTGTCATTAAAAACGCAGCAGCGGGCGGGAAGTAAAGCAGCAGCGGCGACGGTCGGTTAGGTGACAGTTGAAAATTGTCACCAAAGGGTTGGCAACAGTGCAATTACGCAGCAGCAGTAGCGACGGCATTTCAGTGACAGCCTGAACTGTCACTGAAGGTCTGTTTACTGAAAAATTAGTGTTTTTCAACACTGCTTTCAGTGACAGTTAGGCAGTTTTAGTATATAGTTTATATATATATGTATATATATATGTATTAATTGTGAGATATAATACTAGTATTGTTATATTTCTTAATTGTATAATATTAGTATATATATATTATATTATGTATGAGGGTAATTACTATATCAAGGTATCTTGAGCATTACCTTGTGAAAACCAAGGTAAGTGGGATACTCAAGATACGGGGTTTGGGTATCAAGTTAGTGACTTTGTGGGGATACCAAGTTGGTTCAAAACCATGGTTCCTAATTGTTTGTAATTAATATTCTATATTATTATACATTATTATTTGATATATATGTATTGTGAGGTTTACCTTGGATTCACGTATCCGGAGATACGGTATCCTAATATTTTAGGATGTGGTTCTATGATTTAGATTTAATATTCTTGACCCAAGATTTTGTGTTAGACTTGTGCAACCTAGAAATAGATAGTTGACCTTGGTTTGACCATAGTTGACCATAGTTGACTTAGAGATGACCATGGTTGACTTTTGACTTAGAATTGACTTATTAACCTAGAAGTTGACTAGTTTAACTTATTCTCTTTTCAGGACCTTGTATTGATGTTGTATTCCATATCTAGGTCTTCGAGGCACCGAGTCAGACATCTGTGAGACTATTCATTGGACTTCAGGCGAGTACATTCTCTGATAGTTTCACATTTATAAATCCTCAATGTTCATTATATCTAGTGTAGATATCCATGTTCTCTTGACACTATGGCTACACGGATTGGTATATCCGGATCTCGTCATATGATGTTATTCCTTGGTATATGGTGTATACGGTGCAAGTATTATTTCATTGGTTATCTTGTACATGTACAGACACCGATTGTCGGGAAGACTAGCTATCTTCTTAGGGAATCTCGTACCATAACATACCGTGGTTGGATCTATTACACCAGTCGGGGGTGGAGAGTATTAGTATAGATATATGATCAATATCCCTATTGAATAAAGTACTGATTACTGAATAGTGTTGATCATACACAACACGTATGATTAGCCAGGCATCATTGCATCTTGCCCAAGCCGATCACATGTTAAGCTAGTACTCACGCACTTAGTCATTAGTATATTTGTACATTGGCATATTGTTCATTATTGTATTTATTTCCAGTATTTTCTTATTGTATATCTATCTCTTGTATCTATTGTGCATCTTATTTATCCACAACTATTTACTATTACATAGTTTTTATCATTAATTAGAACTGTTGTTAGAGATGTACTCTGCTCCTTTCCTGACTGGATATATTTTTCCAGATGACACTGAGAAATGGTACCCTACCTATTATGGACCCCAGGATGTTGTGGGTTTAGATTCTGAGACCCTGGCTCAAGAGGGACTTATCCCAACTGAGACAGTTGACCCTGGAGTTGTAGCTTCGTAGTATTCTTTGTACTGGATTTGTCTCCAGCTTATTTTGTTACTTCTTCAGACTCATTGATGTATTATTTTAGACTCATGAGTTGTATTGTGACTATTCTATTTTTTATCTGATTTGTGCTCATTCCTATCTTAGTTCTGTGATTGAGTATACTATCATTATTGGTGGTTTATTATATTGTTAGATAGATTATCTAGACAGTATTCTACCGTCGATTCTGCGGCGTAGGCTGGGCATTGTTTCCGACTAGTACCCTTATACCGGGTGCGGGTCGTGATAGTAGCTGTACAAACTTCGCGCTCCGCGCGTAAAACTCTGTCTCTCGTCTGTGACGTGGTAGACAAAACTTCGGACAATGCCTCAGCGCTAGTCCAGAAATCTATTCCGCGCTCTGCGCGTAAAATTCGGTCTCCTGTTTGTGATGTGGTAGACAAAACTTCGGCAAAGTCTCAGCGCTAATCCAGAAGTCTACTTCGCGCTCTGCGCGTAAAATCCAGTCTCTCGTCGATGACGTGGCAGACAGAATTTTTGATAATGCCTTAGCGCCAAATCAGAAAACGCGCTCCGCGCGTAAAGATGCATCTACCCTCCGCGGAAAATCAGATGATCCCTACAATCTACGCAAGAGAAAGCAAGTGGCGGACTGCTCAACTTCTCCGCCTTTACGCCAGTAATGGAAGAATCTGCCCGCCCTCCGGATTACGCGAGGAGCTGATGGCCGACTGAGGACCTCCTCATCTTTACGCCAGCCTAAGCAGAGCTCAAATTTACGCTAGCTGAGGCCCCTCAGCGTAAAGCAGGCTCAGTTTGCGGAAAGACACTCCTCGGGGATCATCCGCTACCCAGATGGCCAACCTGTTGTACACGGGTGGCACAGGGAGGACTATGGTTCCCAACATCCGTATGCCCACTAACGTGAATAGAAGGAACAGGCCATCTTCTTCTTCTTCTTCTGTAAATCCTCCTGACCTGCGTGAGTATCTGATCTAGAAACGCAAGGATAGGGGATCTTCCAGCATGTCTATTATGCCTCCTAGCGAGCACTATTGTAATAGCCATAGGATTGTAGTTAATTATTGCGGTTCTGAAGCAAAATGGTCAGTTTTCGACCGGTTGAACTACTGTCCGTTTTTCCAAGAAGGAGAGCCCATACATGCATCAGTGAACATGGCTTCACACATACCTAGAGGTAGATCGAACTCAAGACGTCATCCCTCTAAAACTCCGAGCTGAAGGAGATTCAACCAGCTCCTTAGGAACACTGAAGCTGGGGTGTTCCGAAACACCCGTTCGAGGTCACGACAACCGACTTTGTACTCTTCTGATTCCGATGCTGGGGGTCGTCAGTCTCCCGAATCAGATGTTGAAAGTATAGAGTCAACTTCTACAGAGACCTATACTCATCCTTCAATGACACCCAGGGAGATAGGAGTTTATGCCATTGGAGATGAACGCGAGGAAGCTTCCCCGTCGGGGAGCGCTGAGCAACGCATTACTGTACTGGAGATATCTCTGAAAGAGATACAATCCATGATGGAGAACATACACCAGATGATGCTGACTCAACACACAGCTGCTATGGCTCAAGCATCGGTCCCTCCGACTCAGATACGTATGGGGGTGGACTTACCACCATCCAACGCGATCCAAAAGCCTGCTCTAGATCAGGAATCAACAGTTCCTCCGCTTCCTCATTCGGAGAATGTATTACCTCCTGTTGCAGTCGCGATACAACTGATTCCTCACCACTTCGTGGTCCCGCTACCGGCTAAAAATTTGATGCAGGCAGTACGGGAGTTGAAAGCCCAATTTGATGCCTTGAAGCACAAAGATCAGCTCAAGAAATTAGGAATCAACCAGCCTTACCCGGCTATCTGGGAAGAGGCCCCTTTCCCTCCTAAATACAAATCACAGACTATGGCTTTGTTCGAGGGAAAAATATTACCGAGTCAGTACATGAACTACTTCAGTATGATAACGGTGTTATTACAAGGGAATGACGCCCTCCTCACTCGGGTGTTCAAGGGCTGTCTCTCGGGAGTGGCTTATCAGCGGTACCGTAGCCTGGCGGACAACTGCATTACTTCCTTTGAAGACTTCAAGGCTTTATTCTTTGCACGATTCTACGAGGAAGGCATGGACATGTCTATGTCCTCTCTCATCGAAGTGAAGCAGAAGGAAAAAGAGGACGTTCGCACTTTCATCGAACGTTTTCGTCAAGCCACTTTACAAATGCCTCCCAGAGTTCCAGACTCGGCATTGGTGGACATTTGCAGGAAGAACCTTATTCCCGTAATCTGGGTGTTCACAGGACCATATCAGTTCCATGATTGGCCCTCGTTCATCGTCTCAACGGTAGCAGTGGAAGACAACAGTCGGAAGGCGCGTGATAATGGCATCATGATCTCTGCCTCCGATAGAGGCAAGAGGTCATTCCCCAACATCGACCATCCTCGTGGTTCCAAAGGAAAAGAAGTTCTGGCAATCAATACGTCCAGGCAAAAGACCGCGGCAGCCACACAAACGAAACCTGGGACTTCCAGGCCCATTGAAGTATACTCTTTCGATGACGACGATATTCCGAGCATATTCGAGTGTCTCGTCAAAAGCGGCAAGATTACCCTTCCGGAGGAGAAGCGGCCTAATGAAGTCGGCAGTACTAACAACCCCAAGTACTGCATCTTCCATAGATATATATACCATCCTACAAAGGCGTGTTAGTACCCAGGAGCTGATAGATGCTAAGGCCATCACTCTGCGCAACAGCGAGAGGACAGTCACAGCCAACATGATCTCTCTGCAATTCGGCAATCTACCTCCCCAAGAAGTCCCGGACGGTGTTACACCTATTTCTCGGACAATGATGAACATCGTTAATCTCCCTCCAGCTAGGGGTCAAAATCATGACTGGTACCCCTAACTACCCAGCGTGGCAAGATCATATGGGTTCATCCAGATCTGGTGTCAGAGATCGAGAAAGAGACTCAAGCAGCTAAGGCCAAGTCTAAGGAGAACTCGAAGCGTAAACCATGTCACATGATTATGGTACACTCGGTATCAGAAAACGAGATTTTGGCTACTGGAATCCGTTCAGGAAAAGCCTACCTCAAAGAATATGGAGCAAGTCAGGAAGATGCACCGACAGACGCCTCAACTGCCAAGCCTTCAGAACCAAAACCCGTCATACTAGAGACCGGTCCTTCGAGACCAACTTCGGCGGACAAGGGGAATCAAAAAGAAGTGCGCTTCGATAAACCTTTGAAAAGCATTCAAAACAAAGGTTTGGAGAAGCCATACAACTTCGATATCCTGGCCCAATTGGCTAATACACCAGCTAGGTTGTCCATCTTTGAACTACTCAGGCTCTCTCAAGACACTCGTCAAGCCCTGAGTAAAACATTAATGCAGGCGGATGCATACTTGACCCAGCTCAAGTCCCCTAACGAAGAACCCGTGGCATGTCCTCAATGCCACAGTGTGATGGAGGTGGTCCCGAATATCACTTTCACTCAAGATGACATGTTGTTAAAGCATAACAGGCATGACAGACCCCTCTATTACACTGGGTACGTCGGTTCCATGGAGGTCGACCGGATTCACATAGATCCGGGATCATCGATCAGCATCATTCCTTATAGTCTGCTCAGACCGCTGAGGATTCCTACCAGTGAATTGGCATACACCACCACTACAATCATGGGTTTCAACGCCAGGAAAAGTAAGCCGTTGGGGAAAATTTGCCTGAGGATCCAGATTGGCCACCTCAGATCAGTGGCTATATGTTATGTCATTGATTCAGAGGTGTCCTACAATATTCTGCTGGGTAGACCTTGGATCCACGACCACAACATCGTTCCTTCGACTCTACATTAATGCTTTAAATATGTAGATGCCCAAGGAACAGTACAAACGGAGTTTGCAGACCTGAACCCGTTTAAAGGAGTAGAATCCTACTACTCTGATGCCATGTTGTACAATCAAGCCTACATGGGAGAGGTATCAGGCGAAGCAGAGAAGAAATCCCACCGGGAGCCAGAAGAACCCTCTGCCGAGCAACCTCTGTCAATCAAGGTGAAAGGGCGAACTACTCGTCAAAAAGCCATCGAGCCTATGGCTATCCACCTGAACAAAACTAGGTCATGAAAATGAGGTGATCCTCTAGTAATCACTTTGAACTAGAAGCCTCCACCCTTGGTCATCAGCCTTCAACGCAACAAGTAGCCGATTGATGTAAATACAACCAGGAATGCGGTTTCAGATGATAATAAAGATTCTCTTTTCCAGTATATTGATGCTCAAATTCAAAATCAGGAATTCTCTCCCCATGACGATATAGAACCTATAGCACAAAAATTCTTGGAAGCTATAGACTCCTATCATCCGTATGTGTGGGAAGTAGCGTCATCATCCAATGTCATCACGATATATGGACCACATCAGGATTCTATCTTCATTATCCCGCCTGCCTTCAGCAGTCAGCGTTCAATAGTCTTCGACCGCATGCGCGATGAAGCGATGGTACAAGAAGATTCTTCCAATGACGATGCTGGTAAAATGCAAGTTCATAGATACAGCCGACAAGCTTTGAAGATCATGCAAAGTATGGGTTATGACTTGAAGCTGGAACCACGTCTAAACTACGAGAAAGGCAGACAAATGCCGCTGTACGGCGATCTCTACTGTCAATAAACTCGTTTTGGGTTAGGGTACACCACCTCCCTAGCAACTTCTGAGTCAAACGAGGATATCTTTTCCTCTTTTCAGAACGGCTCATCGTCCTCCGACTCATCTGATGCTCTCGGACGAACACTATTAGTGAATACAGTATCGGCAGATTCTTTCGAAGCAGACGAACAAGAATCCGAACCGTTTGAGAATGACTCTTGGGCTCAACAAATGGATACACAATGGAAATTCTGGTTCAAGCAGAGAGAACCTCCCACCGAAGATAAAGTTATCCAGATTGACGTTGGGGATGAACTTTTGCCAAAGCCAATATTTATCAGTAACAATCTTTTCAAAAAAGAAAGGGAAGAAGTTATCCAGCTGATAAAAGAATATATCGACGTCTTTGCGTGAAATTATGAGGATATGCCAGGTCTTGATCTAAAGGTGGCTACTCATAAACTCAATATATTGCCCGATTTGAAGCCTGTGAAGCAGCACCAATGCCGGTTCCGCCCGGATATGATGGACTGCATTGAAGCTGAAATCAAGAAGTTGATAGCCTGCGGTTTCATCTAAGAAGAACAACATCCTGACTGGGTCGCCAATGTTGTCCCAGTCATAGAGAAAAATAGGAAAGTACGTGTCTGCATCGATTACCGAGATCTGAACACAGCCTACCCCAAGGATGAGTTTTCTCTTCCCATTACAGATGTCATGATTGACAATACGTGCGGTTTTGAACGTATGTCTTTCATAGACGGATTTTTCAGGATACAATCAAATCAAGATGCATCCTGAAGACGAGAAGCATACTGCCTTCCGGACACCATTGGGGGTATATTGCTATACGGTCATGCCCTTCGGATTGAAGAATGTTGGGGCTATGTACCAACGGGCTATGAGTAACATATTCTATGAGCATTTACGCAAAACAGTAGAATATTACGTGGACGATGTAGCTGTCAAAAGCCGCCTCAAGGATAATCACATCTAAGACTTGAAGACAGTATTTGAGTTGATGCGCCAACATCAACTAAAAATGAATCCTACAAAGTCCTTTCTTGGTGTATCCAGTGGCAAATTCCTGGGATTTGTCATCACCGTAAAAGGCATTCAAGTGGACCCTGATAAAGTCAAGGCCATCCTGGAAATGCGATCACCCCATGATCTGAGGGAACTCAGGGGATTTCAAGGTCGTCTGGCTTACATCCGGAGATTCATATCCAACCTCTCTGGGAAATAACAGCCTTTTTCTTATCTCATGAAGAAAGGTGTATCCTTCATATGGGACGAAGCCTGTCAGCAAGCGTTTAATGATATCAAATGCTACCTCACTAATCCTCCAGTTCTGGTGCCTTCCGTCATAGGAAGACCATTCTTGCTGTATATTCGAGCAATGGATCATTCTCTGGGAGCTCTTCTCGCACAGAAGAACGATGTAGGTCATGAACAGGCTATCTACTATTTAAGCAGGATGATGGTCGGAGCCGAACACCGGTACAATCCAGTGAAGAAAGAGTGCTTGGCTCTGATGTTCGCTATTCAGAAAATGCGATACTATGTCACAGGCCAGACTATTCATATCATCTCCAGGATCAATCCTCTTCAGGTATTGATGAACAAGCCAAGTGTTCTTAATTTATGACTCGCGACTTGGGCGATATTATTAACACCATATGACATGGTGTATGTCCCTCAGAAGTCCATCAAGGGCCAAGCATTGGCTGACTTCCTAGCTGCTCACCCGATTCCGGAGACCTCCAAACTATACGAGGACATCCCCGACGAAGTTGCAGAATGTAATTCCGCAGTGGAAAGTAATACATGGCAACTATCCTTCGATGGCGCCTCCAGTACTGGTCCCAGGGGAAACGTGGTTTCGGGAGTAGGAATTATCCTGGTCACTCCTGATAAACTCGTCATCTATCGGGCATATTCTCTTAGCGAGCCCTATTCTAATAATGTGGCGGAGTATAACGCTTTACTAATCGGGCTCCAAGTCGCTAAAGAATTGGATGTCGAATCTCTGGAAGCTTTCGGTGATTCTTTGCTGATCGTCAATCAAGTCAGAGGAATATATGAAGTCCGGAATCCAGACCTCATCCCTTATCACCAAGAAACGGTCGAGATAGCCATGACATTCAAAGGGTTCTTCCTAGAGCATGTACCTCGATCTCAGAATCTGGAAGCTGATGCCCTGGCCAGTCTAGCTGCAGATCTAGCTATTCCTATAAGAAGGCAGAATTCGGTGATCCTTCTTAACAGAGATTTATTATGTATGAAAAATAACTTTCACATAGAACGCAGCTACGCTGTGAACACAGATCCTCCCAAGAGAGACTAGAGAAGTCCCTTTATAGATTTTGTGGCATACGAAATCTTACCGGAGGACCCTAAAGAAGCAGTATCCGTCAAAAGACGATAATTACGCTTCTATCACGACGCTTCTTCACAATGTCTATATCGCCGGACCTACGACGGACTGCTATTGAGATGTCTCTCAGATGACGAAGCACATCGGATTATCCGTGAAGCTCACGACGGCGTATGTGGAGTGCATCAACCTTGTCCTAAGCTACAGGATCGTATCAAGAGGATGGGCTATTACTGGCCTACTATGATCACAGATGCAATAAAGTATGCAAGACAATGCAGAGCCTGTCAGGTCCATGCAGACTTTATATATCAACCTTCTGAACATCTACATCCTACGGTCACATCCTGGCCTTTCGAAGCATGGGGTATGGATATCATTGGTCCTATTCACTCGTCTTCTTCCAGAGGTCACCGGTTCATACTGGCCATCACAGATTATTTCTCCAAATGGGCAGAGGCGATCCCTCTTGCAGAGGTGAAGACATCTAATATGATCAGCTTTATCAAGCATCATGTCATTTATCGCTTTGGGATACCCCGAAGGATAATTTATGACAATGGGCCTCAATTCATCAGCCAAGCGTTTCATCAATTTTGCGATAAAAATTGTATACAAAATATGGCCTCTACGGCATACAATCCTGCTGCTAATGGTTTGGTGGAAGCCTTCAACAAAACCATTATCAAACTCTTGAAAATTTTTGTCTCTTCGAATAAGAGGTATTGGAATGAGAAGCTGGGAGAATATCTTTGGGCATACCGCACAACGGTACGGGCACCGACAGGTTGTACCCCATTCTCACTGGTTTACGGGAGTGAAGCAGTTCTCCCCATCGAAGTCCAAATTCCATCACTTAGGATAGCAGTGGCTAATGAGCTGACTTAAGAAAAGAATGACCTGTTAAGGCTTCAAGAGTTAGAAGGATTAGACGAGAAACGCCTCCAAGCTCAACAGCGCATCACGTTCTACCAGGCACGTATTTCCAGATCTTTTAATCAAAAATTAAAGGAAAGAGTGTTCAAAGTTGGCGAGCTAGTTTTAGCTGTGAGAAGGCCGATGATCCTTACTCACAAGAGTAAGGAAAAATTCCAGCCCAAATGGGAAGGCCCTTATGTGATCGAGACGACGTTCTCAAATGGCGCTTATAGGTTAGCCAAGCTTAATGGAGACTTGTTGATGGCTCCTATTAATGGCAAATTCCTGAAAAGGTACTATGCTTAACCTCCTTCGCTCGAATGGAGTATAGTGAAGATCTCATTCTGACAATACTACTTCTAAAACGAAACTAGTTGGATCGTATTCTATCATGTCCATATAACCTCTGAATAGATATATTTAACTAATTTGGAACTTCAAGACCTATCACGTCCATATTACCTCTGATAGTATTTTGTGTATAATTTTAGTTGGATCGTATTCTACCATGTCCATATAACCTCTGAATAGATGTGTCCAGCTGAAGCTTACCGAGAGTATATCACGTCCATATTACCTCTGATATCACTTTCACCCAAACCTGTCATTTATATTCCAAAATGATAGGTCCACAAAGTCAGATGAAAGCCTCTTTATTATTCCCAGAAAGAGCAAAATTATATTGGAAAGCAAAAAAGTATATCACTTGGGGGAGCGGATAGGTCGCGAATATGCCGTGCTAGAGCAGCCATTCTCTCATCCCTGGAGTTCAAGACGTCGGCCCGAGCCCGCTCCAACCTTGCTGTATCATTGTTTAAAGTGGATAGCTCGGACCGAGTATGTACGAAACCCGCGTGGATGGCACCCACATGCGTCAGATTCTGCTGAGCGGTCTCCCTCCGATTCTTCAGCACATCTCGATTTGCCGACAAAGAGACAACCTCCTTCTCCGCTTGAGCGAGTTTATCTCTCAATCTGCGGACCCTTGCTGTCACTTCCCCATATTCGACTTCGTACTGAGTCAGTTGGGGAATGACATACTCTAACTCGGCACGCTCTTGATCCATCTCCTGCTGCTGTTCCTGAACGAATTTTTCCAGAGATTCCAGTTGCCCAGCAAGCTTTGCAGTCAAGGTGTCGAACCTAACTTGAACGAGACCGTCGATGCTGCCTCGTGATAGCTGCAAATATTCGTTAATGGGTTATTCCAAACTATTAACTATCTGCTCTAGCGCATCAGCTCTTCCAGTGTCACTGAAATGTCTAATATGCGCTATAGTAAGGTTGCAGGACGTCCTCAGAGCCTCGAAGCCTAAATTCTTCTTCAGCACCATTGATATCAGCGTCTTCAAAGTGGCGTAGAAAATGGTAGAAAACTGCTCAACCAACATGGTGAGATTCAAGTGGGTGCTGGGGGTGGCTGCAATATCAGAGAATCCCCCTCCAGGAATGACTGCCGACGACGTTGCCACAGTCGTCGCCTCAACAGATGGTGCGACAAAAGAAGATGCGCCAACAACAGACAAAACGGCCGGCGTACTCAAAGGAGGTATTGTCGTAACGACAGGTTCATCCTCCTCTCGAGATAGCGGAGCTGTTTCAGGCAAGCCGGCACCCGAAAGTGCTTCCTCTCCGAAGTTGGGCACCTCCATGTCGTCGCCAGGAGCTGAAACAGAGCCAAAAAGGGGGTCACGACCCGCACCCGGAATTTGGGCATGAGTCGTGGGTACGTCCAGCCTACGCCGCAGCATCGGCGGTAGAACGCTGTCTAGGTCTCAACATATAATATATCCTGTCAATAGTCTCAACTCCGTACGGAGGGCAATGATAAATAATCCACAGTCTATGATATACTCAATCACAAGCTATAAGAATAATGGCACGATGAGAATAGAAAAGAGTTCTATTAAAAACCAACCACAATAAATCCAACTCAAATCCTGGGTCTAAATGACCTCACAAAATCACAGAATAATAAATACAATTCAGTCTCAGTCTAAAACAATGAATGCAGAAAATAATCTAAGAACAGCCAGGTAAATTCTCCTCTAGGCTAGGCAACTCCTCTGGGGTTTCTGGAGTGGAATCACCCTCATATCCTGGGCCATAATGAGTGGGGCAAAGATCCTCCAGGTCCTCTGAAAAATGTTATCCAGTCAGGATTGGAGCGAAGCACAAGCACTAACAGCAGTTTCATTAATTGACAAAGTCTATAAACAGTGTAAGAAATACAAGATGAGAGTAAATGCTGAAAATGAGAAGTACAGGAGAAAATGGAAGTAGGCAATAGAGCATCTAGCAATGAACAATAAATAGTGAATGCTAGAACAAGCGAATCTGAATAAAATAGACATCTAGCTAAGTGTTTGAATTATCAGTTTATTACGTGATCGGCTTGGGACTTGATCAGGCTGGTTATATATGATTAACTATGATTCTTGTAGGTCAGGTTAACCATATGGTTAGCTATGATGCATGTAGTGGTCAGGTTAATCATATATAACAGCTATGATGCATGTAAGAGGGTCAGGCCGCACCCAACGTGAGAAGTGGGGTGAGCTATGATGCATGTAAAGGATTTGGATATGATCACATAATCTACTAATAATACCCCATCCCCCAGCTAGCACGATGGATTCCAATCACGACTCCTCATGATGGGGATCTAGGGTGCTAACTCTTGTATCCACAGTGTCGGAATCAAGTATGTAATACACTACAATTTATAGAAGTAATCAACAATGAAAACTGTCAGAGAATGTACTCGCCTGTGGTCCTGAGCAATAAGTGAGGATCGATGCCCTAGGTGGGATCACAATGACCTATTTATGGAATATAAATATCATATACTGAATTTAAAGGAATTAACATGCTTAATTAATTAAATGCGAGGCTTCTAGGTCTTACCAAGGTCTATTGGTCAATACTAGTCAACTTGGTCTCACATTAGGCCAAATCCAAAGATATAAGTAAGCTAGGGTTTTCTAGCAAGAGAGGTGTTGTGTGAAACATTTCTATATAGAAATACCTAACTCATTACTTGTTAACACCCCTAAACAGAACACAGTCACTAATTTACTACACACTACACTTACACACAGATACTCACTGGCCTCACACAACACTCTCACATAGGCACTGGTTCTATGGCACACAACACTCACAGTTCACATAGGCACAGGCTGAAATCAAGATGTTGATTTCTAGGATGCACACAGTCACCTACACACCCTCACCTGCACTCTAGAATTTACACACAAGTTCTTATACACCCACTGCTTACACACACTGAATACCCTTTTCCCCCAACTACTGAGAACACACTCACCTAGCTATACTCACTGCACCAAGACACACACTGGGTCATCTACCTACAGCTCACTCACATACAGACCTATAGAATTTATACACATACACTAGACACTTGCCCCCACTGATGCACATTAACACTCAGGTAACACAGTACACATAAAACTGCCTGCTGATATATATATATACTTACTCACCTAAATTTCTAAGATGAGACTCCTCACACCCATGTACAGTTTATGCATACACTGAGTTCACAATCAGTTTACTGATACCCTAGATGGTCAAGTTCTCTCACAACTCTCTTACAGAATTTACACACCTAGGACCTAACACACAGGCACAAGTCTCCCTCACACTGAGAACACAGCCACACACTGACATCTAACACCATACACACTGTTCCACAGAGAATTTCCCCAACACATAGTTTCACATAGATACAAAGGTATCTAGCACACACCCAGGTTATAAATTTGTACATTAATACACACAAGTCAGTCCAGTTCCTTCACACACTCAGACAAGGGTTCACACATATTGGTTGACACACACAACTATAACTAAACACACTGACTGCACCTCAACACACAGGTTCTGAGCACACACACACACTGAAAATTAAATACCTACACACTGGTTCATATTGACACATAGGATTTGAATACACTGAACACACACTGAAACACACAGGTAATAGCTAGTTGCTGATACACTAGTTCACTGCACTGCACACACAGGAACACACACACTGTGGCACTCCTCAACCTGGCACTGATCTCCCCAGTTACTCCTACACATCACTGAAACCCAATTCACTGTACACACATACAGTTCAGACACAGGTAGTCATACTGCTCACCCTTAACACAAAATTTCACACAGGTTGTCAAGTTCCCTCACACTGATAGACACCCACAAGCACAGGTATACACTGGTGCATTTACTGGCACCCACACAGTCACTGATACACTGCTATACACCCACACACATCTCACTGATACACTCTCAGGCACAGGTCTACCCACTGATAACTTAATCCTATGCACACACACCTCAACACATAGGGACTGCACCTAATATACAGAGATACACTGGTACTCTTAGTTAGGAACTCACTGATACATACAAGCATATACATAGGTAGAGATATTCACACAGACACAGTTAAAAATGAGATGCCCGATACCAATAACCCCTAATTCCTGATACTACACATTCACACACCCACAAGCTACTGATATATCACAGCACATGCCCCCAATTAACTGATACACCCACACAGGCATGCACAGTTACACACTGAAAATACAAGGTTCTCACAGTCACACTCACACATACTGCACACAGGGATTCATTCTCAAAAACAGGGACACACACACTCTCAGTTGGGTAGCTATTCACAGACATCTTAGGGATACACACAAACTGGAATTAAATACCTACAACACAGGCACATACATAGACACATATACTGAGACACAGAACTACACACATAAACACCTACACAGAATTTCCTCCCCTTCCTCTGATACCAGATGCACTGAAACACAGTGCCACACACACTCATCAAAAGCCTGACTGCACAGTAAAAACAAAACAACAACACATCTACACATATGCATATATATATATACATCAAACCTAGCAAGATTCGAATAGATCTAAAAGCTAAACACCCTACTAATCATATCATCAAGCACAAGAAGTGCAGAAAATGAATTTACATAAGAACACATGAGAAACCCAAAACAAAACCCTAAAACGAAATCTAAGCTTCACGTTGGGGATAAAATCAGTCTACATGCAAACCTAGGGTTAGGGTTCACGAAATTGGGGAAAATAATTGTTGGGGACACTTAAACCCTAGTTCAAACCCTAAAATCGAAACTATACAGTATAGGGTTTTCCTAATGGCGGTTTACATCAGAAAAACAGAATTAATAGGATAGAAATTTAGGATTTTACCTATAGAGATGGGTTCTCCAATGGAAGTTCTTCTTCCCCAAGGCTTTTTGACCCAAGTTCCTTGCTTTCCCTTGCTTTGGAGAAGAAGGATGGAAACCCTAGGGTTAGGTTTCGAAATCTGGAGTGGGGAGATGGTTTTCTTGATGGAGGCTAGGGTTTTCTTCCTTCTACAGGAAGAATGGTGGCTCCCTTTTATATTAACAACTAGGTTAGGGTTTCAAAGCTTAGTTTTAGGTTAAACCTTTATGTTAAGTCATGGAGAATTAATTAACTAGGGTTTAGTCTCCTCTAGGGTTTTATTCTAAACCCAAATTGAAATTTTTAGGGTTTCACTAAGGCTAGTTCATGAATTAGGGTTTCATTCTAGGGTTAGTCCTAATGGAAGATTCAAGGGTTTCACCTAAACCAACACAAATTAACAAAATATAAATAGTTTATAAAAACTCAGCAAAAATAATTTAATACATAATTCTTCAAAATGGTGAATTTACATAAATGCCCTTATATGAAACTGTGGTAGTGACAAGTCTACCCTCCTAAAAGAAATTTCGTCTTCGAAATTGGACTGAACTCGAACAAGAATGAAATCAGAAAAGGAAATATACCTCGAGTCTAGAAGAGATATGGGTATTGCTCGCGCATTTCGTCCTCTCTCTCCCAGGTCGACTCCCCTGGAGAGTGATGTCTCCATGCAACACGAACCAATGGAATAGTTTGGTTCCGCAACACCTTCTCTCTGCGGTCCAAGATCTCTACGGGCTGCTCGGGGTAGCTGAGCGTCGGACCAACCTCAATCTTCGAGTGATCCAGTACGTGACTAGGGTCTGCCACGTACCGTCTCAGCTGCGACACGTGGAACACATTATGCACTCCCTCCAATGCAGGCGGCAAGTCCAGTCTATATGCCACTGTACCTACCCTCGCAAGAATGCCAAAGGGTCCGATGTAGCGTGGGCTAAGCTTCCCGCCTCGACCAAAACGAATCGTGCCACGCGTCGGAGAAATCCGTAGAAATACTAGATCGCCAACCTAAAACAAAATTGTCTCAACATGCAATCTAAACAAACAAACACAAGCCAGAAAATAACAATCTATACCTGAAACTCAAGGGGTCTACGGTGGCTGTCGGCCCAATGCCGCTGTCTGTCCTACGCCACTAGCAGTCTGTCTCTGATGAGTTTTACCTTTTCTGCTGCATCCACGACCATTTCTGGTCCTAACAAGGCCCTCTCTCCAACGTCGTCCCAAGATAGCGGTGTACGACACCTCCGTCCATAAAGAGCCTCAAATGGGGACATCTAGATGTTGGCCTGGTAGCTGTTGTTGTAAGCGAACTCTACCAGGTGCAGATGATTCTCCCAAGAACCTCCGAAATCTAGAACACAAGTGCGTAGCATATCCTCGAGAGTCTGAATAGTCCGTTCGGACTGCCCGTCTGTCTGGGGGTGGTATGCGGTACTGAACTTGAGCTGAGTGCCCAAGCTAGCCTGCAGACTCCTCCAGAAGTGGGAAGTGAAACGACTATCTCGATCCGAGACGATGCTCACAGGAACTCCATGAAGCCTAACAATCTGACGCACGTACATCTCTGCTAGCCTCTCTGTCGACGTGCCCACCTTGAAAGGTAAGAAATGGACTGATTTGGTCAACCTGTCCACGATGACCCAAATCGCGTCCTTCCCTCCTGGAGAACGTGGAAGCCCTGAAACAAAATCCATGGTCACGTGCTCCCATTTCTATTCTGGAATCGGTAAAGGTTGAAGCAAACCACCTGGCCTCTGCCGGTCTGCCTTTACCTGCTGGCACACTAGACACCGGGATACGAAGCGTGCTACCTCGCGCTTCATTCCATACCACCATATGTGCTCCCTCAAGTCTCGATACATCTTGTTGGCACTGGGATGCATCGAGTACTGAGAGCGGTGTGCCTCCTGCAAAACCTCCTCGCGCAGCTCCCCGCTCGGCACACACATCCTCGTGCTGTGCCGTAAGGAACCATCATCTGCGATAGTAAAGTCGTCCGACAATCCCATCTGAACCTGTGCCCTGATACTCCTCAGAGCCTCATCATCGTACTGCGCAGCTCTGATCCTGTCCATCAGTTCGGACTGTATCTGCAATCCCCACATCTGAATCTCAGTACCGGGAACTAACACCTCAATCTCCAAGCTCTCCAAATCAGCCAATAAATGTCTATCTGTCGTCAAGTACATAGCCATCGGATACCTGCTCAAGGCATCGGCGACTACGTTGGCCTTCCCTGGATGGTACTGCAATGAGATGTCAAAGTCCTTCATCAACTCCAACCACCTCCTCTGCCTCATGTTCAGCTTCTTCTGTGTGAATACGTACTTCAAGCTCTTGTGGTCTGTGAAGATCTCCACGCGCTCTCCGTACAGGTAATGTTTCCACAGCTTTAGAGCGAAGATAACTGCTGCTAACTCCAAATCGTGGGTGGGGTAGTTCTTTTCATGAGGGCGTAACTGCCTAGAAGCATAGGCAATTACCTTCCCGTGCTGCTGAAGAACACATCCCAGACCTTTTCCTGAAGCATCACTGTAGATGGTGAAACCACCTGTCCCTGCTGGCAACGTCAAAACTGGAGCTGTCGTCAACCTCTTCTTCAGCTCATCAAATGCAGCCTGGCACTCCTCCGTCCAGACAAAATCCACATCCTTCCTAGTCAGTCTGGTCATCGGCGCTACAATCTTGGAGAAGTCTTGTACAAACCTCCTGTAGTATCCTGCTAGCCCGAGAAAACTCCTGATCTCAGCTACCGAACTGGGGGTAGCCCACGACTCTACTGCCTCGATCTTCTGTGGGTTAACCGAGATTCCGTCACCCGATACCACATGCCCAAGAAATTCGACCTTGTCAAGGAAGAATTCACACTTAGAGAGTTTCCCGTACAGCTTCTCCCTCCTGAGAGTCTCTAAGACCAACCTCAAGTGCTCTTCGTGCTCCTCCGGGGTCTTGGAATACACAAGAATATCGTCGATGAACACCACCACGAACTTGTCAAGGTACTGGTGGAACACCTTGTTCATCAGGTTCATGAATACTGCCGGTGCATTGGTTAAACCAAATGGCATCACCAGAAACTCAAACTGGCCGTATCTGGTCCGAAAAGCTGTCTTCGGCTTGTCTTCTTTCTTCACCTTCACCTGGTGATAGCCTGACCTCAAATCAATCTTTGAAAACACCCTCGCCCCGCTCAACTGATCGAAAAGATCATCTATCCTCGGCAGCGGGTACTTGTTCTTGATAGTGATATTGTTCAAAGCTCTATAATCAATGCACATGCGCACCGTGCCGTCCTTCTTCGGTACGAACAATACCGGAGCTCCCCATGGTGATGAACTGGATTTGATGAAGCCTTTGTCCTACAGCTCCTCAACTTGCTTTTTCAGTTCTGCCAGCTCGCTGTTGTTGACCCTATAGACATGTTGTGAAATGGGCTCCGCTCCTGGAACCAAGTCTATAGAGAATTCAACATCTCTGTCTGGCGGCAAGCCTGGCAACTCTTCTGGAAATACATCCAGGAACTCCGCTATCAGAGGATGTGGCAACTCCTCTTCTTCTGCCCCGGCTCCGCAAAATATGCCCCTGCTCTGTTCCGCTGCTCCTCTGACGACCTCAAACTCCGGCTCTCCTGGTGGTCTAAATAAAACTCTGCCTCTATAACAGTCTATAGTAGCATGATGCCTACTCAACCAGTCCATTCCGAGTACAATATCATACCCCAGAAGTGGCATGACGAGTAAGCTCACGCTCAACTCTCGGCCTCCTACTGACACTCTCCGGTCCTTGCAGTGATCACGGACTAGGATAATACCTCCATCAGTCATGATCTTGCAAGTCCTAGCTAAAGGTTCTGTGTCTAAATGATGTCGAAGTACATAAGATACAGACACAAAACTATGGGAAGCGCCAGAGTCGAATAAGGTAAATGCGGGAATACAATCGAGAAGAACCGAACCTGTGATCAAGTCTCCTGCTGGCTCGATCTCCTCGACTGCCATGGCGTATGCTCGCCCCTGGGGTGCACCTCTCTGCTGCTGATGCTGGGCGAACTTCTGATGTTGCGGTGGAAGTGGTCCCCTCTGTTGTTGGCCTCCTGGTACGGCAGGTACCCTGTCTGGTCCTCTCTGGGCGGCTGCTCCACCCTGACCTGAACGAATGGTAGGGCAATCCTTCAGCTGGTGTGACGTCGATCCGCAGGATAGACATGAGCCCAATCTCTTCCTGCAGATATCTCTAGTATGTCCCATCTTCCCGCAGTACGCACACTGGATGGCGGGCTGAGTCTGTCTCTGTTGCTGATGTTGGACCTGCCCTCGGGCTGGTGCCTGATGCTGCTGCTGAAAGGGTCTCTGCTGTTGCTGCTGAAAGTGTGGACGCTTGCCCGGTCCCGCACTACTGTTTGCTCCTCCGGAACCATCGTGTCCCCTCTTGGGCCTGAGGCCCAAGTCGTCCTCGGCTACTTGGGCATCCATCAATATGCCCTCGTAGGTAGCTGTGCGACGTCCCGACGTGCGAGACTTGATCTCCCTTGTCAGCCCCTTTCTGAATTTTTGGGCCCTGTCCCCCGGATCTCTAATCATCGATGGCGCGAAGCGGCTCAGGCGGGAAAACTCCGCGGCATACTCATCGACGGACGAGCTCCCCTGGGCTAAGTCATGGAACTGACTCTCCAAAGCTCCCAGGGCGACATCAGGAAAGAACTTTTCTTGAAGAGCTCCTTGAAAGCTTCCCAAGTGAGTCCCCTGCGCAAGAGTCTCGGCTCCGTGCAAAACCACGTCAAGGCGATGTCAAACATCTGGCTGCCGACGACCTCGATCTGAAGGGCCTCCGGAAGCTGTGCCAAGCGCAAGTTCCTCTCGATGTCCTCTAGCCAATCATCGGCGTAGAGTATCCCTTCTGTCCCCTTGAATTCCCGAGGCATCATCCTCTTGAAATCCACAATGGTGCCCGGCCTCTGGTGGTGCTGATCAGGACGCTGCTGCTGCTGAGTGACCCTCTCCACAGCCTGGAGGACCACTTGGTGAGCATTCTCCATGTTCACCCTCATCATCTCTGTCTGGGCCTGATGTGCCTCCGCCTGCACTCTCTGGGCCTCTGCCGACGTCCTCTGGGCATCGACCATGCCCTGAATCAAAGCGAACATCTGTGGTGGTGGACCCCCGAATGCTGCAGACACTCCCACATGTACTGGAGATGTAGGAGGTGCTGCGGATGTCTGTCCGGCAGGGCGAGAGGTGGCAGACCTCTCTGAATCTGCTGCTCCAAGTCTCTGGGACCTCCTCGGCGGCATCCTGAAGACAGATCGAAATATTAAATTAAGGCAATAGATACAATATCATCAAGGAAGGACAGAAAATTTCTAAAGGAAAATCAGTAAGAGTAGTATCATAAGAATTCAGAATTCCTAATTGTGATTGAGCATAACCTCGGCCTAATTCCTATTTTCTAAAACAGGCTCGTAGTAATACTCTAAGCGAGCACCACTACGATATCGCTCTAATGCGAACCTAGGACTCGACCTGCATGGGCCACCACTAAAAACGTGTCACGACCCGCACCCGGAATTTGGGCATGAGTCGTGGGTACGTCCAGCCTACGCCGCAGCATCGGCGGTAGAACGCTGTCTAGGTCTCAACATATAATATATCCTGTCAATAGTCTCAACTCCGTACGGAGGGCAATGATAAATAATCCACAGTCTATGATATACTCAATCACAAGCTATAAGAATAATGGCACGATGAGAATAGAAAAGAGTTCTATTAAAAACCAACCACAATAAATCCAACTCAAATCCTGGGTCTAAATGACCTCACAAAATCACAGAATAATAAATACAATTCAGTCTCAGTCTAAAACAATGAATGCAGAAAATAATCTAAGAACAGCCAGGTAAATTCTCCTCTAGGCTAGGCAACTCCTCTGGGGTTTCTGGAGTGGAATCACCCTCATATCCTGGGCCATAATGAGTGGGGCAAAGATCCTCCAGGTCCTCTGAAAAATGTTATCCAGTCAGGATTGGAGCGAAGCACAAGCACTAACAGCAGTTTTATTAATTGACAAAGTCTATAAACAGTGTAAGAAATACAAGATGAGAGTAAATGCTGAAAATAAGAAGTACAGGAGAAAATGGAAGTAGGCAATAGAGCATCTAGCAATGAACAATAAATAGTGAATGCTAGAATAAGCGAATCTGAATAAAATAGACATCTAGCTAAGTGTTTGAATTATCAATTTATTATGTGATCGGCTTGGGACTTGATCAGGCTGGTTATATATGATTAACTATGATTCTTGTAGGTCAGGATAACCATATGGTTAGCTATGATGCATGTAGTGGTCAGGTTAATTATATATAACAGCTATGATGCATGTAAGAGGGTCAGGCCGCACCCAACATGAGAAGTGGGGTGAGCTATGATGCATGTAAAGGATTTGGATATGATCACATAATCTACTAATAATTCCCCATCCCCCAGCTAGCACGATGGATTCCAATCACGACTCCTCATGATGGGGATCTAGGGTGCTAACTCGTGTATCCACAGTGTCGGAATCAAGTATGTAATACACTACAATTTATAGAAGTAATCAACAATGAAAACTGTCAGAGAATGTACTCGCCTGTGGTCCTGAGCAATAAGTGAGGATCGATGCCCAAGGTGGGATCACAATGACCTATTTATGGAAAATAAATGTCAGATACTGAATTTAAAGGAATTAACATGCTTAATTAATTAAATGTGAGGCTTCTAGGTCTTACCAAGGTCTATTGGTCAATACTAGTCAACTTGGTCTCACATTAGGCCAAATCCAAAGATATAAGTAAGCTAGGGTTTTCTAGCAAGAGAGGTGTTGTGTGAAACATTTCTATATAGAAATACCTAACTCATTACTTGTTAACACCCCTAAACAGAACACAGTCACTAATTTACTACACACTACACTTACACACAGATACTCACTGGCCTCACACAACACTCTCACATAGGCACTGGTTCTATGGCACACAACACTCACAGTTCACATAGGCACAGGCTGAAATCAAGATGTTGGTTTCTAGGATGCACACAGTCACCTACACACCCTCACCTGCACTCTAGAATTTACACACAAGTTCTTATACACCCACTGCTTACACACACTGAATACCCTTTTCCCCCAACTACTGAGAACACACTCACCTAGCTATACTCACTGCACCAAGACACACACTGGGTCATCTACCTACAGCTCACTCACATACAGACCTATAGAATTTATACACATACACTAGACACTTGCCCCCACTGATGCACATTAACACTCAGGTAACACAGTACACATAAAACTGCCTGCTGATATATATATATACTTACTCGCCTAAATTTCTAAGATGAGACTCCTCGCACCCATGTACAATTTATGCATACACTGAGTTCACAGTCAGTTTACTGATACCCTAGATGGTCAAATTCCCTCACAACTCTCTCACAGAATTTACACACCTAGGACCTAACACACAGGCACAAGTCTCCCTCACACTGAGAACACAGCCACACACTAACATCTAACACCATACACACTGTTCCACAGAGAATTTCCCCAACACACAGTTTCACATAGATACAGAGGTATCTAGCACACACCCAGGTTATAAATTTGCACATTGATACACACAAGTCAGTCCAGTTCCTTCACACAGTCAGACAAGGGTTCACACATATTGGTTGACACACACAACTATAACTAAACACACTGACTGCACCTCAACACACAGGTTCTGAGCACACACACACACTGAAAATTAAATACCTACACACTGGTTCATATTGACACATAGGATTTGAATACACTGAACACACACTGAAACACACAGGTAATAGCTAGTTGCTGATACACTAGTTCACTGTACTGCACACACAGGAACACACACACACTGTGGCACTCCTCAACCTGGCACTGATCTCCCCAGTTACTCCTACACATCACTGAAACCCAATTTACTGTACACACATACAGTTCAGACACAGGTAGTCATACTGCTCACCCTTAACACAAAATTTCACACAGGTAGTCAAGTTCCCTCACACTGATAGACACCCACAAGCACAGGTATATACTGGTGCATTCACTGGCACCCACACAGTCATTGATACACTGCTATACACCCACACACATCTCACTGATACACTCTCAGGCACAGGTCTACCCACTGATAACTTAATCCTATGCACACACACCTCAACACATAGGGACTGCACCTAATACACAGAGATACACTGGTACTCTTAGTTAGGAACTCACTGATACACACAAGCACATACATAGGTAGAGATATTCACACAGACATAGTTAAAAATGAGATGCCCGATACCAATAACCCCTAATTCCTGATACTACACATTTACACACCCACAAGCTACTGATATATCACAGCACATGCCCCCAATTAACTGATACACCCACACAGGCATGCACAGTTACACACTGAAATTACAAGGTTCTCACAGTCACACTCACACATACTGCACACAGGGATTTATTCTCAAAAACAGGGACACACACACTCTCAGTTGGGTAGCTATTCACAGTCATCTTAGGGATACACACAAACTGGAATTAAATACCTACAACACAGGCACATACATAGACACATATACTGAGACACAGAACTACACACATAAACACCTACACAGAATTTCCTCCCCTTCCTCTGATACCAGATGCACTGAAACACAGTGCCACACACACTCATCAAAAGCCCGACTGCACAGTAAAAACAAAACAACAACACATCTACACATATGCATATATATATATACATCAAACCTAGCAAGATTCGAATAGATCTAAAAGCTAAACACCCTACTAATCATATCATCAAGCACAAGAAGTGCAGAAAATGAATTTACATAAGAACACATGAGAAACCCAAAACAAAACCCTAAAACGAAATCTAAGCTTCACGTTGGGGATAAAATCAGTCTACATGCAAACCTAGGGTTAGGGTTCACGAAATTGGGGAAAATAATTGTTGGGGACACTTAAACCCTAGTTCAAACCCTAAAATCGAAACTATACAGTATAGGGTTTTCCTAATGGCAGTTTACATCAGAAAAACAGAATTAATAGGATAGAAATTTAGGATTTTACCTATAGAGATGGGTTCTCCAATGGAAGTTCTTCTTCCCCAAGGCTTTTTGACCCAAGTTCCTTGCTTTCCCTTGCTTTGGAGGAGAAGGATGGAAACCCTAGGGTTAGGTTTCGAAATCTGGAGTGGGGAGATAGTTTTCTTGATGGAGGCTAGGGTTTTCTTTCTTCTACAGGAAGAATGGTGGCTCCCTTTTATATTAACAACTAGGTTAGGGTTTCAAAGCTTAGTTTTAGGTTAAACCTTTATGTTAAGTCATGGAGAATTAATTAACTAGGGTTTAGTCTCCTCTAGGGTTTTATTCTAAACCCAAATTGAAATTTTTAGGTTTTCACTAAGGCTAGTTCATGAATTAGGGTTTTATTTTAGGGTTAGTCCTAATGGAAGATTCAAGGGTTTCACCTAAACCAACACAAATTAACAACATATAAATAGTTTATAAAAACTCAGCAAAAATAATTTAATACATAATTCTTCAAAATGGTGAATTTACACAAATGCCCTTATATGAAACTGTGGTAGTGACAAAGGGCGTCGACACTGCCCTCCCCGTAGATGTCTTCCCCTGAAAAGAAGACAGAAGAAAGTTAATATCAACGTGATGTTAATTTTCCTAAAAAGAGGCGTAAAGACGACATTTACCCATGGTCGACGGTATATATGTCGCGTCTGCAGCCAGTACAGCTAAATCATTTCTTAATGATGCTAATCAAGCTGTAATACCTGGAGAAGGGTGTGTGCTAACTGACATCGGCAGGTATTCTTCCGAGTCTTCACCCAGATCTAATCGAGGTTCATCAGGTGGAATCTCGCTGGGTGCACTTACAGACACGGCAGGGGTCTCTCTCGATGCTGATCTGGATAAAGATATCCTTATTCGGCTCGGCCCCGAAGGCGATCTCGTACCACTGCCTGAAGCGGTAGCAGCGACAGCAGCCTCAAACAGGGATTCTCCAGCACCGCCAGTCGGAACTGAAAAGGTTCCCTCTCTAAAAGGCGAGGAACCTCCAATCAAAGAATCGTCCCCAACGGGGGTAACAACAGGTTCACTTCTAGGAGCCTCATGGCCGGGAATCCTGAGAGGACGACTAACCGTCTTCTTCTTCTTCTTGCGAGGGGAAGTCTCCTTCGGAGCAGGAGCCCTTCGCTTACCAGAGATGACCAGAGGCCCTGCAGGCGAAGGTATTTCACCCCTCGGTACTGCCAACAAAGGCTCATCTGGATTGACGGCATCTTCACCCTCATCGGAGGAAACTGAGGGGATTTCGTATCTTCCCGCAGACTTGGAAGAGGGCATCCTAAAACTTCCATGCATATCAAAATTACGATGGAAGGTGTTGGTTGCCACATAAAACTGGGCATACGAGTAGAGGATGCGCAGCTCCGTGGAGAGTGAAAGGGTGGGCACAGTAAAAGTTGCTTCAGTGCAACCCATGATGAAGTATCGCCAGCCTCTCGCTCCATCAATGAGTCCACCCCTGGACCTGAAGCTGGTGACGGCATTGCCCACATGCAATTGGTCATACCCAAGCTGCCTGGCAAACCGACTAGGCAAGTAGGGTTCCAAGAAGCACTGGTCTTCACTTCTGTACAGTAAATGGGAAGGTCTAATGCAGACTAACCAATTAAAAGCCTCAGGAGAAAGAACGGTCTTCCCGTCGCCTAAGTCCTGAAGTCTGCACCCATGTTGATTGAGATATACAGAGGGGACAGTGCAGAAGAGCTTCCAGCTGTGGCTGAAATTCAGTGCCCGTCGACAGTCTAAAACTGTGGTCACGTTCCAGGAGGAATTCTTGTAATTCAGCAAGAAACTACCCCCCGAACTGCTGCCAGAGTCGAAAGACATCACCCTGGGGTTATGGAGAATTAACCATCCCATCAAATACAGGTATGGTAATTCTACCCTAGGAAAGCTATCACGCCGTGTTTCATCGGCAAGCAGCCCATCAGTAATGGCCCTCAGGCCAGCTTGTATGCGGCACACCATGGCAGGAAGCAAACCCAGTCTTGCCCTGAACACCAGACGCACTGTAGACAACAAGGTGTTGCGGTGAATGCGATCCACATATGTAATGTCGGGTACCACCAGTCGGTGCAGCCAAATAGAAAGAAAGCCCGCCAGTTGAGCTTCCTTAGATAGAGGCCTGCGGCAATGCCTCAAATAACTGTAGGCCTTAGTGCCTGCAGGATATTTCCCTATCCTTTCGTCGAGAATCTGATCTGGAGCCCAGCGTCTTCCATAAGATCGTCGACTACCTGAGCACTAAGCACGCTAAAAAAACTCAGAGGCTGATCCTTAGTATCCAAGACCTTCTCTGGCTTAGCAGCCCTGGCTCGGTGAAAGAAGAGATAGGACGCCCATTTATTGGTATGAGCCAAATCTGAAGGCTCATTATAAAAGGCGGTGCAAGCAAGGTAGTGGCACATCAGCTCCTGGTACACTAACACTACCCGAGGGTCTGAATCCTCCAGCTCCCGGTTTGTGGGAACATACTCTTCATAAGGAGTATCCTCCATCGGCAGTCTCGAGATCTCTGCCATTTCGTGGAGGGCCAATCCCAACTCCCCTAGTGGAGTGGCAAAAGTCCTTGTGAGCAAGATATATCGCTCCATCAAAGCCAAAAATAGGCTAGGATTGAGAGTTAACCCAACACTGGTGGCACTCACAGCTGCGTACAGACCAATGCTCTCCAGCTCGGTCTGAAAATGCTTCAGGGCCCAGTCAGCTAAACGAGCCCATCGAAGATTTGTAGGGGTGATCCACCCACTTGTCCGAGGATTAACCTTGGGGTATACTCCTCCGTGCCCCATGAAATCATTGTAGAAAGTCGGTATTTGGACTGGCTGGAATGGTGCAGTATCCTCCCTTGGGGCAACGCCCGGAAATAATCCCCTGAACGGCATGACTGGACCGGAAGGATGGCTGACAAATGACCCCTGGTCAGATCCCTTCTGATGAAATATCTTCCCTGGCTGGCCGTGAAGATCGGGAGTCAGTGTCCACGACATCCTCCTGGGATGTGTGGCATGGAAGAATGCCGAGATGGGGTAGTCCCTCAGCATCTTGGGCAAATACAGGACCAAGCCCCCGGCAGGGAAAACCCAGAGCTTTTTCTTGGGCTTCGTCTGGGACTGCTTGTCAATCATGTCCCCAAAGAGAAAAGCCGGTTTTATATATTGTGCCCCGTCTATAGACGTCAGGGGCTCTCCGTTGATCATGCTCAACATCATTCTCTCTCCTTGGGACGATATCAGGATTCCCTTTCCTTCAGGATATTGGGGTCCAGAGATGGAAAATATCACGTGGGACAAATCCTCCAAGTAGTTGGAATGCAGCATCCCGGCAGCGGAACTCATTACCTCGGTCAGCGGAGACGCATGCAAGTTAACTGCAAAATGCAAGAAAAAACACATCAGTTTCTATACTAGACATTACAATCTTGCAGCATATGCCAAGAGGCAACAGTCTGTGCTTTACACCAAGACTGTAAAAACTTGATCTTTTACGCTGGAATCTTATTCCAAAGCGTAAAATTCAAGACTGGCAGTATACACAAAAAACTCGACGGTTTGTGCTTTACGCCAGACTTCCAAAGTTTGAGTTATTATGCCAGAATTTTCATCCAGAAGCGTAACACCCAAATTTTATGGTATACGCCAAGTTTCGACAATCTGTGCTTTTACACCAGACTGCGAAAATATGGAGTTTTTTACGCTGACACATTAGAAATATGGGCATAAAAGATGAAATATCTCTGTGCATCATCTTCCTCGAAGAGGCTATCAGCACAGAAGATGACCTAACGTGTTCACGTGCAACGTGTGCGAAGGATTTTTGTCGTTCTCATCATCCCAAATGCTTTACCTTTAACGTCTGGTGCACAGCTCGTCGACGGGACACTTCATTCAGAATGAAGATCGCCTTGCCCGACCAGAGTCGCCCTTGCTTGAGCAGAAGAGCGAGAAGAGGAGGCAGCTTTCTTTCCCTTAGAGGAAGAGATTGGTTTCGGGGCCATTGCTGAAAACTCGGAATGCTCGGAGAAGAAAGGAAGGAGAGAACTCGAACAGTCGAAGGTTTTCTTTTGCAAAAAAATAGATGAAAAGTTTTTCTCTGAAAGCCTTGGGATATATATAGAGTTCGGATGGACTCCTCGAATCCCTAACCAAGTCCGACATTTAATATTCGGTTATGATTGGGGACCACGTCAGCCTATTACTCAAGGAAGGCGGACAGTCAGCGAATTCGAAAAGTTTTCGTATAAAGCAGATTCGTGGTTTTACGCTAAGGAACTTTCTACGCTCGACAGCTACAAATCTACGGTTATACGCTCACAGGCTATAAGTCTATGGTTTTACGTCCAGATGCTTTTATGCTCGGTAGCTTTTACGCTCGAGAGGCTACAAACCTACGACTTTACGCTCAGAAGCTACAAATCTATGATTTCATGCTCGATGGCTTTTACGCTCAGAGGCAACAAATTCACAACTTCACGCTCGGAAGATTTTCTTTTCAGAGGCTACAAATCTACAGTTCTACGCCCGGATGCTTTTATGCTCAGCAACTTTTACTCTCGAGAGGCTACGAACTTATAATTTTCCGCTCATCCACATTTACAGATCTAGGACTCTCCGCACATCTGAAAATATGTAGGCCAGAGTATGCGTATGTATATAAAAAAATCTCAAGGCGGTCAATTGCAAGGGTTCACGCAGAAGATACTCCTTCTTGGCCTCAAAATATCTCAAGTACCCAAAGCATACAGAGTTCAGCTTTGAAAATTACTCTTTTTCTTGGTTCAATTGGAAGTTCATCCAGAATCCAGTCTCTACAGTTCAAGATGGCGACTCAGTTTGACAGCCGTTTCTCTCCCTATTTCAAGGGATTTTTGAGAAATTATTCTTGAAGATGATGGTATGAACAAAAATTTTGTTTATCAGAAGCGACGGTTCAAAATTCAATGCAGCTCCCCATTCCTAAACAGCAGGACAGTTCGAATGCTCGACTTAAATGCTGAAGCGACTTTCTGCGCATCTTTAGTTATGCGTAAAAGACAGGAGGGGACCTAATATGCTTTCTAACAGAGTCGGCATAAAGGTATCAGACGTGTCAAAGCTACACATATTCAGACTTCATCACAGCAAAATATATGGCAAATAATCATATGCACAGAAGAAGACGATTTTATTAAATCATGATTACATATAAGGGAAATCCTGTCTACAAAGGGTTTTTTTTATTTTCATGATTACATATGAGGGAAATTCCGTCTACAAAGGATTTCCTCATCTTCGTCAAAAGATCATCCCCAGAATCTGTTCTGCCAGGTTCTCGTATTGGTGGAGATCTCTCGCGTCTTCTTCAGCAGTTAGTCAATTTCCTCAACCGATTAACAAGAAAATGATTATTGGCGGGAGGATACAAAATTGGGCCTGCCTAAATTATTCAGAGCCCATCCTCCACACGCCATGACAGATTGAGTTGAGGTTTTAGACCCAACTCAATACTGGAAGACAAGGCTAGTTTGTCTTCTCTCGTCCACGAATGACAGGAAAAAATACAGCTTGCAAGCTGTGTGGTCGAATCTGACCCTTCCTCTCTCCTGGACGAACCGCCATACAAAGTTGTTGATTATCCCGAGCAAAGGAAGCTATGATATCCTTCCATGATCCATCGTTATAGAGGACATTTGCTCGAAGACGCCTTCTTTTTTGGCTCCTTGCATGTTGGAAGAACATGGTCTTCTTCTTCCTCAAGTCGACCCAACGAACTTCGGCAATCATCTCTGTGTGGTGAAGGAGATATGGGAAGAACAGGTTAACTCCTCAGCCTTTATATAGGCAAAAGAGAAGGTGCTGAGGAACCAGACTATTCCTTTGATATGCATCGCATTGAGGCATCACTCTCCGGGGGAGTCTACCTGGGAGAGAGAGGATGACATGCGAGATCGTTATCCATATTTATTTGTACCTTGAGGTATGTTATTTTCTAGTTATGTTCTGTTCATTGTTATGTTCTTTCATAGTTAGTTGTGATTCTTTAGTTCTGTTCTGTTACTTGCTGAGGGTACTTTTCATCTTTGAATTTCAAGGACTAAATTTTTTTAAGGAGGGTAGAATTGTCACTACCACATTTTTAGGAAAAGGGTATTTTAGTCATTTTCTATTTAATTAAATATTATGCATGGTAAATAATTATTGTTGTATTATTTAATTCTTGTTAGATATTATTTATTTAATTTGGACTTGTATTAGTGGACCTAACTAGTTTAGTTTGGACCCATGGACCAACATAAATTAATTAGTTAGACTTAGCCCAATTAGAAAGCCCATTGTTAAGGAGATGGATTAAATTAATTAAATTATTAGACTAGAAGCTTCCTTCCTTAATTATTTCTTCATGAGAGGCCCCAAGGGGTATATTGGACATTTCATAATTACTTGAGGGAGAGGAAAGGGCCGGCCTATTATATAAAGAGGGGGAAAATTCTCTCTCCTCCTTTTTCATTCCAAATCTAGATCTAGAATTTCCCACTACAAAATTTCCTTCATTTCTATTTTATTTTCCTACCAAATTCATTCAAATTTTTTCCCAAATCACTATTAGAGACTTGAGAAGCAAGGATCTAGAAGGAGGAAGCAAGGATCTACAAAGAGGAGCAAGGATCTACAATTTAGAGGCAATTTTATCTCAATTGGAGGTTTCATTGGGAATCCATCTCCCAATAGGTATAATTCAATTTTCCTTTAAAATAGCTTCTAAATCTGAGATTTAATCATGGAAAATTAACCCATATGTATGTACTATCCATAGGACTTGGTTTTGTGTTCATAGGAGAGCTATGGAGAAAGTTATGGTACTTTTTGTGTCAATTTTGGGGGAATTCCGAAAATAATTTTTGTTGTGTGTGTCAATTGATCCTATAGATCACTTTGGCATATGTTTAAGTGTTTGGGGCTAGTATCATGTCCATAATTGGATACGTGTAGGTCGTATCCCAACAATTTGGTGATACGTGTTGTTTTGGGGGTTTTTCCTCCGACACGGGACTTTGTACATGTCATATTTTGACACGGACACATAGATCTATATTTGACACTTTACTTTGTTCATAAACAATATATGTGACTTGCTTGTATCCATCGGGGTACAATTGGATGTGTGGTGGACTCGTGTCGCATGCGTATCCTAGATCTAGTGGGATACAGTGTGATACTCTCCATTTGTGGTGTGTTTATGTGTAGATCTAATTATTTGTGCTTTAATTCTTGAATTATATTTAAGTATATATATATAGATATTATATATGTATTATAGTATAATTATTATGGTATTTATTATTTAGCATAGATCTATGTATTATATATGTACTAATATAATGTATAAATATATATGTAGCTTTCTTCTACATGTATTTATATATGTTACAAATTATGTTAGGAATATAAAATATATGAAAATATTTTATAAAATATATATATGTGTTTAATTAAGTAATTAGATTATTTATAGTTATTATGTGATTATTTATATATATGTATGGATGTATATTTATTAACATATTTATGTATGTGTACTTTTAAACATGTTGTAATATATACATTAGTACATAGGATGTGTATTATAGCTATTGGTATTTATTTATATAGATATATATAATATATATGTGTTGGATTATATATATATAGAAGTATATATTTTAATTATTGATTTATATATATATATATATATATATATAGGTTATATATATATTTACTGTTTTTTTTGTGACAGCAGAATTAATGACAGAGAACTGTCATTATTAGAGGCGGTTACAGCAGCAGCCGTTGTAACAGTGGCGGCGGGAATTAATGATAGAGCCGCCATGTCACGCCCCAGTCCCAAAAATGTCAGGAACTAGGCCACGTGTCACTGGCCAGCTGACACGTCACTAAGGGCTAAATCTACTTTGATGGACCCAAAGGGACGTGCTACGCTGTCCTAAAATACTACAAGTATAGAACAGGTAAAACTATCTCATCCACAACAATATGTCAGAAAAACAAGAGCTGAAATATATATATAACTGAGTCTGATACAGTACACAACTGGTGAGATTACAAGCCTACTATAAAAACTGATAATAGCGCAGAAAAATCAGATAGACTAAGCAGTGTCTATCTGATCAAAACATCTCCATCTCTAGGTAGCAGCATCTAGGGTCAAGCCTACTCTGAGGGTGTCTCCTCGAGCTCCTCCTCGGTAGCACATCTGGCCTCCTGATCAGGCCCGTACACTGTGGGGTAGAAAGCCTCATCTAGATCTGGCAAGGAACCAGGTCCTCAGTGGGACGTAACAAGATACAAAAAAATAACATGCCATGTATGTAAATACTGAATAAAGGAAGTAAATACAGGGTGCTAACCATACTAAGTGAAAATGCAAGTAAAGATCCAGTAGTACGCATGGGAATGTGTGGCTAGACATACGCTGACGTAATTCACCAATCGTGGCGACTGGCTAGTATATGTGTCGTATGCCCCCGACTCAGGGAACTCTGCAATCGACCATCTCCAAGGAGCCTGGTGCGAAGGTATAGAACATTTGTGGAGGGGGTGTCCCATACGTCAACTAGTTATCTTTCCCATCCCAATGAAACTAAATGTCAAGTCGTACATTTCCTGAGTTATTCTAATCCGTGATGCGGGTCACACGTACTGGTAGCTAACCAAATACGCAGCTCACATCCATATATGTAAATGCAACCATGTTGCGTGTTCTCGTGATATGGTCTAGGAGAATATTAGGATATTCTCTCAGTTGTTGGTGAGTCTGTAATATCAAGTCAACATAACAGTTGACTGTACCCAAGACAGTCTCAGGTGAACATGGTATATGAATTTTAGTAGCAAGAAGCATATAACAATATTTGAGAATTTAAACATTAAACTTGGCAAGGTATACTTGCCTACTCCCTGATAGTGTTGAAATCCTGATTTTATAGTCAGTTGTGAAGGTGCTGGTGACAGGGGGTCACTGGCAGTGCTGTAGTTGGTTTCTGTTAAAACAGACAGGTTTGTGAATATCGTAGTTGTAATATCAAGCATATATATATACATATATAAAGTATAGATATATATATATAGTAGGCATAGATATAATATATATAATAGTATATATATATATATAACAGATAAATGCAGGCAATAATATATAGTAGCAGGGTATATCCACTGCGATAAATATAGTATTTATCAGGGTGTATCCTCTGATATATATATATAATATAAATAAATTGAATTGACAGGACAGTAATTAAATACATATATATAATATATGTATTATAGTATATAGTATAGTGCAAGAATTTAATATGTATATAAATGCTGTATTTATTCAGCAATATAATATAAGTAGTAGCAGGGTCTATATGTGACCACTGTATAATTGAAATGACATTTGCAAGAATTAAAATATATTATATATAATTAAGCTGTATTATCCAGCTGATATTTAATATATATATACAATATATATATATATATATAGGTGCAGGAATTTAAATGCAGAAAAATAAATAAATGCATAGTATAATATATATGTTATATACAAATTATATAAATATATGTATACACATATATTTATATATTTAACAGAATTAAATATTTACATAATAGTAATTATGATATAATATATACATAATACATATACATATATATATATAATTATATATGTATAGTATAATATATATATACATAAGTATATAAAGTATAATATATAATATAATATATACTGTATAATAATAGTATATATAACATAATATATATATAGATATATATATATATAAATATACATAGTATTTATACATATATATATACATATATATATACATATAAATATACATATATATACATATATTATATACATATACTCATGTATTATAGCTTATATACATATTTCTGTATAGTATAGTATATTTATACCTTACAGGTGGCAGGGGGGTCCCACGCGGTGTCGCCGACGGGAGGACGGCGGCGGAGCTGGCCGGAGGCGGCCGGAGGAGCAGCAGCAGTGGCAGTGGCCACTGGCAGCAACAGCAGTAGCAGCGGCTTGCGGGGGCGCTGGCCGGCGGAGGAGCGGCGGAGGTGGCCGGGCAGGCGGCGGGTTCGGGAGAGGGGAGGACGGCGGTGAGTTTGGTGGTGGTGGTGGAGGTGCACGGCGGTGGTGGTGGCGGCTAGAGGCGTCGGGGAGAGGAGTAGCAGCAGCTACGGTTAGGAGAGGGTGGCTGCTGCGGGGGCTAGGGCGGCCGGAGGCGGCGTCGTGGAGAGGAGAGGTGGTGGTGGCAGGTAGGGGAGGTCGAGGCGAAGCGGTTGGGTAGGGTGGCGGTGGTCGGCGACGGCCGGAGGCGGCGGGGGAAGTGAATGGGAGTGGTGGTGGTGCTGTGAGTGTGAAGTCGGGAAGGGTCTGCAGAAGCTGGCCACGGCGGAGCAGCCGGCCGGCGGTGGGTGGCAGTGGTCGGAGGTGAGGGGAGGGGAGTGGCGACGGGTTCGGTGGTGGTCAGGTGGGCGGAGGGTGGCCGTGGCGGTGGTGGGATGGGTTTGAATGAAGGAATGGCTAGGGTTTATATAGGTTATAGGCAATGGCATTCCTGTAAATACCTAGAAGTTCAGGGGTATTTAGGTAAATTTGTATTTTGGAGATATTTTCACAGGATTTCTCTGGATTTTATGGTGGGTCCTACCCACCTATGGTCTAGCCAATAGGATTTGGCCACCTAGCATGCAATTTGCATATAAACCCCTAACTTTTCAATAATTGCATAATTGTATAAAATTTGTATTTTGCGTAATTTCGCAATTTACCAAATTTCAAATACTGATTTCCCGTAATTCTGAATTGTACAAAAATGAGGGAAATAGCTGGGGAAAAATGTTTTGGACAGTGTGGGGTGATTCTGGGCAGGTGCAGGGTCTGATATTGCAGGTGATACAGTCATCGTATTTATTATTTAATAAATACTGCGCACGGTGTTCACTAATTATTTAGAGGCTATTAGAGTCATAAATTTTCTACGGTGTCAAAACGATAATTGTAATACAATTAGAGTAGAATATTATCGTATTTTTGTTTGGCAAAAACAGGTGCCTACTGGTCCTCAAATCTCTAGGGGTACAGAGATGGGTAAAGAGCAGAAAATTAAATAGGAAATAAATACATACGTTTGTAACGATATTTGTGCGACTAAAACGAAGCACCAGATGAGGTTTCTGGAAGTTGCACAAAATACATAAAAAGTAGTCTGACTAGTCTAGAGCAGGAATATGAAATTTATTTAGGGTTAACAGCTAGTGTGATGCCCTAATTAATTATGTAATAAACAAGTACACAATCAATTGATTATATAACAAATAAAATTTTAAAAAGTTGTACAAATTCTACTTAGTCTAAATTAATCCTAAATTACTGAAATCTGGTCGAGGGAGTTTACAATCTACCCTCCTTAGAATATTTTGTCCTCGAAATAAAAACAACCATATAATAAAAATAAAAAATTAATTAAGGACATATGATGATTAAGAAAGATTTGAATTTGAAATATTGGACATACCCTGGTTTGGAAATATGTGGGGATAACGCTGACGAATATCCTCTTCTCGTTCCCAGGTGGATTCACCTGGTGCATGATGTCTCCATGCAACACGAACGAGAGGAATAGTCTGGCCTCGCAACACTTTCTCGCTACGGTCCAGAATCTCTACAGGCTCCTCCTGATAAGATAAGCTTGGCCCGATGGTGATCTCTGAGTAGTCTAGCACATGACTCGGGTCTGGAATGTACCTCCTCAGCTGAGATACGTGGAAGACGTCATGTACTCCCTCCAAAGTCTGAGGTAGAGCTAGTCTGTAAGCCACTTCTCCGACGCGATCTAGCACATCGAAGGGTCCAATGTACCTTGGACTTAGCTTCCCTCTTCCTCCAAATCTGATAGTTCCTCGAGTAGGTGAGATCTTCAAGAACACATGTTCCCCTACTTGGAACTCTAGAGGTCGGCGATGAATGTTGGCCCAGTGCTTCTGCCTGTCTTGTGCAGCTCGTAGGTGTCCCTGGATCTTCTTTACTTTCTCCACCGTACGAATAATCAGTTCTGGTCCCAAGATCTGTCTCTCGCCAACATCACTCCAGCATACTGGGGAACGGCATTTCCTTCCATATAAAGCTTCAAAGGGAGCCATTTGAATGCTCGCTTGATAGCTGTTGTTGTAGGAAAATTCCACCAGGTGTAGATGATCTTCCCATGATCCGCTGAAATCAAGCATGCAGGCTCTCAGCATATCTTCAAGTGTCTGGATGGTGCGTTCTGATTGGCCATCTGTTTGTGGGTGATACGAGGTGCTGAACTTGAGGCGGGTACCAAGACTTTCTTGCATACTTCGCCAAAAGTAAGATGTAAATCTCGTATCTCTGTCAGATACTATGCTGACTGGCACTCCATGCAGACGCACTATCTCCTTCATGTACATGTCCGCCAAGACTTCTGTGGATTGCCCGACTCTAAAAGGTAGAAAATGAGCAGCCTTTGTGAGTCTATCTATGATTACCCATACAGCATTACGACCACTAGGACTTCTTGGGAAGCCCGTAACAAAGTCCATCGTAATGTGTTCCCATTTCTACTCGGGTATTGGGAGGGGTTGAAGTAGACCGGCAGATCTTTGATGCTCAGCCTTGACTTGCTGACACACCAGACATTTGGCCACAAAGCGTGCTATCTCCCGCTTTATTCCATGCCACCAGTAATATTGTCGCAGATCTCTGTACATCTTTGTGCCTCCTGGATGTATAGAGTATGTTGAGCTATGAGCTTCTGACATCAGCTCATTACGAAGTTCTCCATTTGGAACATAAAGACGATCACCACATCTTAGAGTCCCATCTTCGTGTATGCGACATCCTGTCTGAATTCCAGCCTCTGTTCTTTGTCGAAGCCTCTGAAATCTTGCATCTGTTGGTAGAGCAGCTTTGATTCTTTCTACCAAAGTTGATTGCAGCTGATAGTTTGATAATTGGCCATCAAGTCCTGGCATAATGACCTCTATTCCCAATTTTTCTAGATCTCTCAGAAGACCTGGTTGGGTGATCATAAAGAATGCCGAGGGTCTTCTGCTTAGAGCATCTGCCACCATATTAGCTTTCCCTGGATGGTACTGTAGATCAATTTCGAAATCCGCCATTACTTCGAGCCATCGTCTTTGTCTCAGATTTAGGTCCTTCTGGGTGTAGACGTACTTCAAACTTTTATGATCGGTGAATATCTCCACTCTTTCGCCATATAGATAGTGTCTCCATAGCTTCAGGGCGAAGATGACTGCGGCAAGCTCCAGATCGTGAGTGGGGTAATTCTTCTCATGAGTCCTCAACTGTCTTGAGGCATAAGCTACAACTTTCCCATGTTGCATTAAGACACAACCAAATCCTTTTCCGGATGCATCGCTATATATGACGAAACCTCCGGATCCAGATGGTATAGTCAAAATGGGAGCTGTAGTCAGACGCTTCTTCAAGTCATCAAAAGCTGTCTGGCAATCTTCAGTCCATATGAACTCCTGCTCCTTGCGAGTAAGACGGGTAATCGGCTCCGCGATCCTTGCAAAGTTTTCTACGAACCTCCGGTAATATCCGGCAAGTCCTAGAAAGCTTCTCACCTCTGAGACGTTGGTCGGGGTTGGCCACGTCTCAACAGATGAGATCTTTGCTGGGTCTACCGAGATGCCTTCTCCTGTGATAACGTGTCCAAGAAATGCGACACGGTCCAGGAAGAATTCACACTTGCTCATCTTAGCATAAAGGCTCTCCCGTCTCAGCGTCTCTAATACCAACCTTAAGTGCTCTTCATGCTCCTCGTGGCTTTTTGAATACACCAGAATGTCGTCGATGAAGACTACCACGAACTGGTCCAGATATTGGTGGAAGACTCTGTTCATCAGGTTCATGAATACGGCAGGTGCATTAGTTAGTCCAAAAGGCATCACCAGGAACTCGTAATGACCATAACGAGTCCTGAATGCTGTCTTTGGAATATCTTCCCTCCGTACCTTGACCTGATGATATCCTGATCTCAAGTCTATCTTCGAGAATACCACGGCTCCTGTTAGTTGATCGAACAGGTCGTCAATTCTCGGCAAGGGATACTTGTTTTTGATTGTCAGAGCGTTGAGGGCTCTGTAATCAATGCACATGCGATATGTTCCGTCCTTCTTTGGTACAAACAACACTGGTGCTCCCCAGGGTGATGCACTAGGACGAACAAATCCCTTGATCTGTAGTTCCTCTAGTTGAAGCTTCAGCTCGTCAAGCTCCTTCTTTGCCAGTCGGTATACATTGGAGGATACTGGTGCAGCTCCGGGTATCAGCTCAATAATGAACTCCACTTCTCTGTCAGGCGGTAGGCCTGGCAATTCTTCTGGAAATACGTCCTCGAACTCTGCTACAATTGAGGGAAGTGCTGTCTCCATCGCCATGTAAGCTCTAGGAGTCTGGCCTACTCCTTGCTCGATGGTTCCACGGACATATTCGAACTCTGGATAATCTGGGGGTCTAAAGATAACACTACCCTTTCGGCAGTCTAGGATAGCATCGTTCTGGCTTAGCCAGTCCATGCCTAAGACAACATCGAAATTTGGCATTGGAAGTACCAAAAATCGCGCTCTTAGTCCTCTACTACTAACAACTACTGGACAGGTTTCGATAATGTTGGTAACTGGAACAATACCTCCTCCAGTAAGTATTTTCCAACACTTGGGTAGCGGGGAAGTGGGTAGCTTGTGCATGGCTACAAATCTACTGGATATGAAAGACAAAGTAGCCCCAGAATCGAATAATACAGTTGCAGGTAATGATGCAACTAAAATGGTACCTGTTATGGTTTCTCCTTCAGGCTCTTCTGCAACGGCAGCTAATGCAAAGGCTTGTCCCTGCCTTTGTCCTCCTGCTTGTTGTCTGGCCTTAAACTGGGTCTCCTGAGTAGGCAGAGGTGCTCCTCTCTGATATCCTTCTGATGTGGAGGGAAGCATCTTCTGAGCTTGGGCTCCTGGCTTCTGCCCTTGCTGAGGTGCGGCATCTCTGCGTTGTGGGCAGTCTTTGGCCATATGATTTCTAGCTCCACATAGCAGGCATAATCCCAGCTTCTTTCTACAGTCATTGGCAAAATGCCCCTTCTTGCCACAAAAGTGACAAATCGGGAGCTCCCTCTTCTGGTAAAGCCCCGTCGTCTGCTGCGTCTGATATTGGGGACGACGTATAGGTCCTCCTGCTCCGTGCTGATTCTTGGCCGGGAAGGTTGGATTTGAGCGTCTGGCTCCTCGACCAATGCTTCTTGCTCCCTGGCTTCTGTAAGAACCTCGTTGTAGGAGATTCTCGACTGCGTTGTTGTGTACCTCTGAAGCTCGTGGTTAAGGCCATGGTAGAATCTTTTAGCCTTCTTCAGCTCGTTCGGAATCAGATCAGCACCGAAATGACTTAGTCTGCTAAACTCTGCGTCGTAGGCATCTACCGTCATGTTTCCTTGCTCCAGGTGCAGGAACTGGGAGTATAGGGCATTCTGGACTGTCGCTGGAAAGTACTTGGCGTTGAAGTGCTCCAAGAATTGTTGCCAAGTTTGGTCTTTGCCAACGCTGCGCTCTATGGATTCCCACCAGTGATGGGCGTTGCCAAGAAGTTGGCCCCTCACAGCGGTCATCCATAGGTCGGGAGTGAGTTGCGATCCTTCTAGCAGCATTTCGGTGTTGGAGATCCAATCGGAGATCTCTTCAGGAGTCTCGTTGCCTTTGAAATCCCTCGGGCTCATTTGACGGAAGCCTCGAACTGTGCCTGCTGGTAGGACAGGTACTGGTGTCGGAGTAGTAGTTCTCTCCAAAGCCGTCATCAACGTCTGTCGCAGAGCTTCAGTTTGCTGCCACTGAGACTGTCTCAGGGCCTCAGTTTGTTGCCACTGGTTCTGCAACATAGTCTTGAGAAACTGCAACATTTGAGGTTGACCCTCAAGTTGTGGCATCTGGATAGGCAAGGCTGGAGGTGGAGACAAAGGTGTTTCTGCATGTGGAGTTGGTGTCGTCTCCTGGCTAGAATTCTGGTGATTGGACGGAGTTCCTTGGGCACTTGGCGAAGGGTCTGTTGCTTGGTCAGCCCCATTATTCGCAAGTTTCCCGGGTATGTCCATATTTCTGAGGAAAATAGGATAATTAGAAAACACAAAGGAGATAAATAATGATAATCAAGCAAGATGAAATAATAGAATTTGTAAGGATGGTGTCAGTGTGGATGAGACCTAATATTTCTATCCTATTGCAGGCATTGCTGGGCATGTCATCATACCACTAGCAAATAAAACTGGACCTGCATGGGCCACCACTAAAACCATGTCACGCCCCAGTCCCAAAAATGTCAGGAACTAGGCCACGTGTCACTGGCCAGCTGACACGTCACTAAGGGCTTAATCCACTTTGATGGACCCAAAGGGACGTGCTACGCTGTCCTAAAATACTACAAGTATAGAACAGGTAAAACTATCTCATCCACAACAATATGTCAGAAAAACAAGAGCTGAAATATATATATAACTGAGTCTGATACAGTACACAACTGGTGAGATTACAAGCCTACTACAAAAACTGATAATAGCGCAGAAAAATCAGATAGACTAAGCAGTGTCTATCTGATCAAAACATCTCCATCTCTAGGTAGCAGCATCTAGGGTCAAGCCTACTCTGAGGGTGTCTCCTCGAGCTTCTCCTCGGTAGCACATCTGGCCTCCTGATCAGGCCCGTACACTGTGGGGTAGAAAGCCTCATCTAGATCTGGCAAGGAACCAGGTCCTCAGTGGGACGTAACAAGATACAAAAAAATGACATGCCATGTATGTAAATACTGAATAAAGGAAGTAAATACAGGGTGCTAACCATACTAAGTGAAAATGCAAGTAAAGATCCAGTAGTACGCATGGGAATGTGTGGCTAGACATACGCTGACGTAATTCACCAATCGTGGCGACTGGCTAGTATATGTGTCGTATGCCCCCGACTCAGGGAACTCTGCAATCGACCATCTCCAAGGAGCCTGGTGCGAAGGTATAGAACATTTGTGGAGGGGGTGTCCCATAAGTCAACTAGTTATCTTTCCCATCCCAATGAAACTAAATGTCAAGTCGTACATTTCCTGAGTTATTCTAATCCGTGATGCGGGTCACACGTACTGGTAGCTAACCAAATACGCAGCTCACATCCATATATGTAAATGCAACCATGTTGCGTGTTCTCGTGATATGGTCTAGGAGAATATTAGGATATTCTCTCAGTTGTTGGTGAGTCTGTAATATCAAGTCAACATAACAGTTGACTGTACCCAAGACAGTCTCAGGTGAACATGGTATATGAATTTTAGTAGCAAGAAGCATATAACAATATTTGAGAATTTAAACATTAAACTTGGCAAGGTATACTTGCCTACTCCCTGATAGTGTTGAAACCCTGATTTTATAGTCAGTTGTGAAGGTGCTGGTGACAGGGGGTCACTGGCAGTGCTGTAGTTGGTTTCTGTTAAAACAGACAGGTTTGTGAATATCGTAGTTGTGATATCAAGCATATATATATACATATATAAAGTATAGATATATATATATAGTAGGCATAGATATAATATATATAATAGTATATATATATAGAACAGATAAATGCAGGCAATAATATATAGTAGCAGGGTATATCCACTGCGATAAATATAGTATTTATCAGGGTGTATCCTCTGATATATATATATAATATAAATAAATTGAATTGACAGGATAGTAATTAAATACATATATATAATATATGTATTATAGTATATAGTATAGTGCAAGAATTTAATATGTATATAAATGCTGTATTTATTCAGCAATATAATATAAGTAGTAGCAGGGTCTATATGTGACCACTGTATAATTGAAATGACATTTGCAGGAATTAAAATATATTATATATAATTAAGCTGTATTATCCAGCTGATATTTAATATATATATATATACAATATATATATATATATATATATATAGGTGCAGGAATTTAAATGCAGAAAAATAAATAAATGCATAGTATAATATATATGTTATATACAAATTATATAAATATATATATACACATATATTTATATATTTAACAGAATTAAATATTTATATAATAGTAATTATGATATAATATATACATAATACATATACATATATATATATAATTATATATGTATAGTATAATATATATATACATAAGTATATAAAGTATAATATATAATATAATATATACTGTATAATAATAGTATATATAACATAATATATATATAGATATATATATAAATATACATAGTATTTATACATATATATATACATATATATATACATATAAATATACATATATATACATATATTATATACATATACTCATGTATTATAGCTTATATACATATTTCTGTATAGTATAGTATATTTATACCTTACAGGTGGCAGGGGGGGTCCCACGCGGTGTCGCCGACGGGAGGACGGCGGCGGAGCTGGCCGGAGGCGGGCGGAGGAGCAGCAGCAGTGGCAGTGGCCACTGGCAGCAACAGCAGTAGCAGCGGCTTGCGGGGGCGCTGGCCGGCGGAGGAGCGGCGGAGGTGGCCGGGCAGGCGGCGGGTTCGGGAGAGGGGAGGACGGCGGTGAGTTTGGTGGTGGTGGTGGAGGTGCACGGCGGTGGTGGTGGCGGCTAGAGGCGTCGGGGAGAGGAGTAGCAGCAGCTACGGTTAGGAGAGGGTGGCTGCTGCGGGGGCTAGGGCGGCCGGAGGCGGCGTCGTGGAGAGGAGAGGTGGTGGTGGCAGGTAGGGGAGGTCGAGGCGAAGCGGTTGGGTAGGGTGGCGGTGGTCGGCGACGGCCGGAGGCGGCGGGGGAAGTGAATGGGAGTGGTGGTGGTGCTGTGAGTGTGAAGTCGGGAAGGGTCTGCAGAAGCTGGCCACGGCGGAGCAGCCGGCCGGCGGTGGGTGGCAGTGGTCGGAGGTGAGGGGAGGGGAGTGGCGACGGGTTCGGTGGTGGTCCGGTGGGCGGAGGGTTGCCGTGGCGGTGGTGGGATGGGTTTGAATGAAGGAATGGCTAGGGTTTATATAGGTTATAGGCAATGGCATTCCTGTAAATACCTAGAAGTTCAGGGGTATTTAGGTAAATTTGTATTTTGGAGATATTTTCACAGGATTTCTCTGGATTTTATGGTGGGTCCTACCCACCTATGGTCTAGCCAATAGGATTTGGCCACCTAGCATGCAATTTGCATATAAACCCCTAACTTTTCAATAATTGCATAATTGTATAAAATTTGTATTTTGCGTAATTTCGCAATTTACCAAATTTCAAATACTGATTTCCCGTAATTCTGAATTGTACAAAAATGAGGGAAATAGCTGGGGAAAAATGTTTTGGACAGTGTGGGGTGATTCTGGACAGGTGCAGGGTCTGATATTGCAGGTGATACAGTCATCGTATTTATTATTTAATAAATACTGCGCACGGTGTTCACTAATTATTTAGAGGCTATTAGAGTCATAATTTTTCTACGGTGTCAAAACGATAATTGTAATACAATTAGAGTAGAATATTATCGTATTTTTGTTTGGCAAAAACAGGTGCCTACTGGTCCTCAAATCTCTAGGGGTACAGAGATGGGTAAAGAGCAGAAAATTAAATAGGAAATAAATACATACGTTTGTAACGATATTTGTGCGACTAAAACGAAGCACCAGATGAGGTTTCTGGAAGTTGCACAAAATACATAAAAAGTAGTCTGACTAGTCTAGAGCAGGAATGTGAAATTTATTTAGGGTTAACAGCTAGTGTGATGCCCTAATTAATTATGTAATAAACAAGTACACAATCAATTGATTATATAACAAATAAAATTTTAAAAAGTTGTACAAATTCTACTTAGTCTAAATTAATCCTAAATTACTGAAATCTGGTCGAGGGAGTTTACACGCCACTATCATTAATAACCGCATGCAACAGCAGGAATTCGCAGCAGTTGCGACAGAGGCTATGGTGACGGTTGAAAACCGTCACAAAAGGAGTGGCAGCAGTGCAAAAATGCGACAGCAGTAGCGACGGCGATTCAGTGACAGTCTGAACTGTCACTGAAAGTCTGTTAACTGAAAATTAGTGTTTTTTCACACTATTTTCAGGGACATTTAGGCAGTTTATTATTATATTATTTATATCTTATATTTATATATATATGTATATATATATATATGTATTAATATTGAGATATAATACTAGTATTGTTATACTTCTTAGTTGTATAATATTAGTATATATATTATATTATTGATGAGGGTAATTACTATATCAAGGTATTGAGTGTTACCTTGTAGAAACCAAGGTAAGAAGGATACTCAAGATACGGAGTTTGGGTATCAAGTTTGTGACTTTGTGTGGATACCAAGTTGGTTCAAAACCATGGTTCCTATTTGTTTGTAATTAATATTCTATATTATTATACATTATTGTTGATATATATTTATTATGGGGTTTACCTTGGATTCACGTATCCGGAGATATGGTATCCTAATATTTTAGGATGTGGTTCTATGATTTAGATTTAATATTCTTGACCCAAGATTTTTGTCTTAGACTTGTGCAACCTAGAAATAGATAGTTGACCTTGGTTTGACCATAGTTGACCATAGTTGACTTAGAGTTGACCATAGTTGAATTTTGACTTATAATTGGCTTATTGACCTAGAAGTTGACTAATTTAACTTATTCTCTTTTCGGGACCTTGTATTAATGTTTTATTCCATATCTAGGTCTTCGAGGCACCGAGTCAGACATCTGTGAGACTATTCATTGGACTTCAGGGGAGTACATTCTCTAATAGTTTCTCATTTATGATATCCTCTATGTTCATCGTATCTAGTATAGATATCCATGTTCTCTTGACACTATGGTTACACGGATTGGTATATCCGAATCTCGTCATGAGATATTATTCCTTGGTATATGGTGTATATGGTGCAAGTATTGTTTTATTGGTTATCTTGTACATGTACAGACACCGATTCTCGGGAAGACTAGCTATCTTCTTGGGGAATCTCGTGCCATAACATACCGTGGTTGGATCTATTATACCAGTCGGGGTGGGGAGTATTAGTATAGATATGTGATCAATATCCCTATTGTATAAAGTACAGATTACTGAATAGTGTTGATCATACACCGCACGTATGATTAGCCAGGCCGCATTGCATCTTGCCCAAGCCGATCACATGTTAAGCTAGTACTCACACACTTAGTCATTAGTATTCTTATTTCATTGGCATATTATTCATTATTGTATTTATTTCCAGTATTTTCTTATTGTATATATATCTCTTGTATCTATTGTGCATCTTGTTTATCCATATCTATTTACTGTTACATAGTTTTTATCATTAATTAGAACTGCTGTTAGAGATGTACTATGCTCCTTTCCTGACTGGATATATTTTTTCAGATGACACTGAGGAGTGGTACCCTACCTATTATGGACCCCAAGATGTTGTGGGTTTAGATTCTGAGACCCTGGCTTAAGAGGGACTTATCCCAACTTAGACAGTTGACCTTGGAGTTGTAGCTTCGTAGTATTCTTTGTACTGGATTTATCTCCAGCTTATTTTGTTACTTCTTCAGACTCATTGATGTATTATTTAGACTCATGAGTTGTATTATGACTATTCTATTCTTTATCTGATTCGTGCTCATTTCTATCTTAGTTTTGTGATTGAGTATACTATCATTATTGGTGGCTCATTATATTGTTAGATAGATTATCTAGACAGCGTTCTACTGCCGACTCTGCGGCGTAGGCTGGGCGTTGTTTCTGACTAGTACCCTTATACCAGGTGCGGGTCGTGACACATTTTTGGTGGTGGCCCATGCAGGTCTAACTTCACAGAGTATGTGATATCATAGTAGTACGACAATTTAGTTGTACTACTGCGAGCCTGCAATAGGATATAGGAAATAGGCTGAGATACTCAATCACATCTAGAAAAATTCTTTTGATTCATCTATTCTCCCTTGGTATTAATACTTGATCTCTTAATTTGTCATTCCCTTGATGTCTTACATCATATGCCATATTGATTCTATTCTTCTTGATTCCATTCCAGCTTTAGCTTTATTTGATAGCGGTGCTTCCCATAGTTTTGTATCTGTTTCTTTTGCTCTAAAGCATGGTTTGGTAGCTGAGTCTTTGCTTAGGACTTACAAGATCATGACCGGGGGAGGCATTATTCTGGTTAATGATATTTGCAAGGATCGGAGAGTTACTTTGGGAGTCTGGGAGTTGAGTGCGTGTCTACTTGTAATGCCACTTCCGAGCTACGATATTATACTCGGGATGGATTGGTTGAGTAGGCACCGTGCTAGCATAGATTGTAGGGGAGGTAGAGTTTTGTTTGGTCCGCCAGGAGAGCCAGAGTTCGAGTTTGTTAGAGGAGCTGCAGAGCAAGACGAAGGCATTATTTGTGGAGCTATGGTGGAAGACAAGGAGTTGCCGCATCCGTTGATAGCAGAGTTCTTGGATGTGTTTCCTGAGGAATTGCTAGGATTGCCGCCAGATCGAGATATTAAATTTTCTATAGACTTGGTGCCAGGAGCAGAACCAATTTCGCAGCATGTCTATAGAGTAAACAACAGCGAGCTGGTCAAGTTGAAGAAGCAGGTGGACGAATTGCAGGATAAGGGGTTTATCAGATCGAGTTCCACCATGGGGAGCCCCGGTATTGTTTGTACCGAAGAAGGATGGATTGGTGCGCATGTGCATTGATTACAGGGCTTTGAATAATCTCACTATCAAGAATAAGTATCCTTTGCCACGGATTAATGATCTGTTTGATCAATTGAGTGGAGCCAAGGTATTTTCTAAGATAGATTTGAGATCAGGCTACCATCAGGTGAAGGTAAAGCCGGAGGACATACCGAAGACTGCTTTTAGGACTCGGTATGGTCAGTACGAGTTTATGGTGATACCGTTTGGTTTGACTAATGCACCGACGGTGTTTATGAACTTGATGATCAAGGTGTTCCACCAGTACCTTGACAAGTTCGTGGTGGTGTTCATCGACGACATACTCATATACTCGAGGACACCGGAGGAGCATGAGGAGCATTTGAGGATTGTATTGGATGTGCTGAGGAAGGAGAAGCTGTATGGGAAGTTGTCCAAGTATGAGTTTTTCTTGGACAAGGTGGAGTTCTTGGGTCATGTTGTGACTGGTGATGGTATTTCAGTGGATTCGAAGAAGATTTTAGCAGTGGAATCTTGGAAGACTCCGAGTACGGTAGCAGAGATCAGGAGTTTCTTGGGATTGACAGGCTACTACAGGAAGTTTGTGCAAGATTTTTCGAGGATTGCCGAGCCGATGACCAGACTCACAAGGAAGGATGTAGAGTTTGTTTGGACGGAGGATTGCCAGGTTGCTTTTGAGGAGTTGAAGAAAAGGTTGACGTCTGCTCCTATTTTGACGTTGCCATCAGGGTCCAGAGGTTTCACTATTTATAGTGATGCATCGGGGAAGGGTTTGGGTTGTGTTCTTCAGCAGCATGGGAAAGTGATTGCCTATGCATCCTGGCAATTGCGTCCTCATGAAAAGAACTATCCTACCCATGATTTGGAATTGGCAGCCGTCATCTTCGTTTTGAATTTGTAAACATTATTTGTACGGAGGGCGTGTGGAGATCTTCACAGACCACAAAAGCTTGAAGTACGTTTTTACGCAGAAGGAGTTGAACATGAGGCAGCATCGGTGGTTGGAACTGATGAAGGATTTTGATATCTCTTTGCAATATCATCCTGGAAAAGCCAATGTAGTTGCCGATGCTTTGAGCAGGTATCCGGTAGCTATGTTCTTGACGCAGGATCGATATTTGTTGGAGGACTTGGAGAGCTTGGGCATTGAGGTGATTGTTCCTGGTGGTGCTATGCAGATGTGGGGATTACAAATACACTCAGATTTGATAAACAGAATCAAGGCAGCACAGTATGATGATGTATCTCTGAGGAGTATCAGAGCTCAGGTGAGAGCAGGATTGGAAGATGATCTCACTATTGCAGAGGATGGATCTTTGAGGCATGGAGTTAGATTGTGTGTGCCTAGTGGGGAGTTGCGAGAGAAGGTATTGCAGAAAGCGCATCGCTCTCAGTATTCCATGCATCCAGGTGCTAACAAGATGTATCGGGATATGCGAGAGAGTGTGTGGTGGTATGGCATGAAGAGGGAAGTGGTACAGTTTGTATCCAGATGCTTAGTGTGCCAGCAGGTGAAAGCCGAGAGGCAGAGGCCAGGAGGTTTACTCCAGCCATTATCCATTCCAGAGTGGAAGTGGGAACACATTACTATAGATTTTGTGTCCGAACTTCCACGATCTCCAGGAGGGAAAGACGCGATTTGGGTCATTGTTGATAGGTTGACCAAGTCAGCCCACTTCTTGCCTTTCAAGGTGGGTTTGTCTACGGAGAAGCTGGTAGAGATGTATGTGAGACAGATTATTAGGATACATGGAGTTCCGGTCAGCATAGTCTCAGATCGGGATAGTCGTTTCACTTCTCATTTCTGGAGGAGTTTGCAGGAGAGTTTGGACACTCAGCTCAAGTTCAGTACTGCATATCATCCCCAGACAGATAGGCTGTCAAAGAGGACTATTCAGACTCTCGAGGATATGTTGTGCACTTGTATACTAGATTTTGGGGGTTCTTGGGAGGACCATCTCCATTTGGTAGAGTTTGCTTATAACAACAGTTACCAGGCCAGTATAGAGATGTCACCTTTTGAAGCTCTATACAGTCGGAGATGTCGTACTCCTTTATCTTGGGACAATGTCGGAGAGAGAGTTTTGCTTGGGCCAGAGATGGTTGTGGATGCAGCAAAGAAGGTTCAGTTGATCAGAGACAGACTTCGAGTGGCGCAGGACAGATAGCGGCATTGGGCCGATAGCCATCGGAGACCTTTGAAGTTTGAGGTATAGTTTAGATTTTATTTTGTGCTTGTTTTTTGTTGTTGTTATAGAATAAGTTCTTAAGGTGGTATTTTGTTCTAGGTGGGTGGTTTGGTGTTTCTGAGGATTTCTCCGACACGAGGCACGATTCGCTTCGGTGGAGGCGGAAAGCTTAGTCCGCAATTCATCGGACCTTTCACTATTCTAGAGAGGGTCGGTGCAGTTGCTTATAGACTAGACTTGCCACCTGCATTGGAGGGAGTGCACAACGTGTTTCACGTGTCGCAGTTGAGATAATACGTGGTAGATCCTAGTCATGTATTGGATCACTCGAAGATAGAGGTGGGCCCTACTCTTAGCTATCCAGAGCAGCCAGTTGAGATTCTGGATCGAAGAGAGAAGGTATTGAGGAACCAGACAATTCCTTTGGTATGCATCGCATGGAGGCATCACTCTCCAGGGGAGTCTACCTGGGAGAGAGAGGATGACATGCGAGATCGTTATCCATATTTATTTGTACCTTGAGGTATGTTATTTCCTAGTTATGTTCTGTTCATTGTTATGTTCTTTCATAGTTAGTTGTGATTCTTTAGTTCTGTTCTGTTACTTGCTGAGGGTACTTTTCATCTTTGAATTTCGAGGAAGAAATTTTTTTAAGGAGGGTAGACTTGTCACTACCACATTTTTAGAAAAAGGATATTTTAGTCATTTTTTATTTAATTAAATATTGTGCATGATAAATAATTATTGTTGTATTATTTAATTATTGTTAGATATTATTTATTTAATTTGGACTTGTATTAGTGGACCTAACTAGTTTAGTTTGGACCCATGGACCAACATGAATTAATTAGTTAGACTTAGCCCAATTAGAAAGTCCATTGTTAAGGAGATGGATTAAATTAATTAAATCATTAGACTAGAAGCTTCCTTCCTTAATTATTTCTTCATGAGAGGCCCCAAGGGGTATATTGGATATTTCATAATTACTTGAGGGAGAGGAAAGGGCCGGCCTATTATATAAAGAGGGGAAAATTTCTCTCTCCTCCTTTTTTATTCCAAATCTAGATCTAGAATTTCCCACTACCAAATTTCTTTCATTTCCATTTCATTTTCCTACCAAATTTATTTAAATTCCTTTCCAAATCACCATTAGAGACTTTAGAAGCAAGGATCTAGAAGGAGGAAGCAAGGATCTACAAAGAGGAGCAAGGATCTACAATTTGGAGACAATTTTATCTCAATTGGAGGTTTCATTGGGAATCCATCTTCCAATAGGTATAATTCAGTTTTCCCTTAAAATAGCTTCTAAATCTAAGATTTAATCATGGAAAATTAACCCATATGTATGTACTACCCATAGGACTTGGTTTTGTGTTCATAGGAGACCTATGGAGAAAGTTATGGTGCTTTTTGTGTCAATTTTGGGGGAATTCCGAAAATAATTTTTATTGTGTGTGTCAATTGATCTTATAGATCACTTTGGCATATGTTTATGTGTTTTGGGCTAGTATCGTGTCCACAATTGGATATGTATAGGTCGTATCCCAACAATTTGGCGATACGTGTTATTTTGGGAGGTTTTTTTCCGACACGGGACTTTGCACATGTCGTATTTTGACACGGACACATAGATCTATATTTGACACTTTATTTTGTTCATAAATAATATATGTGACTTGCTTGTATCCTTCGGGGTACAATTGGATGTGTGGTGGACTCGTGTCGCATGCGTATCCTAGATCTAGTGGGATAAGGTGTGATACTCTCCATTTGTGGTGTGTTTATGTGTAGATCTAATTATTTGTGCTTTAATTCTTGAATTATATTTAAGTATATATATATAGATATTATATATGTATTATAGTGTATTTATTATGGTATTTATTATTTAGCATAGATCTATGTATTATATATGTACTAATATAATGTATAAATATATATATGTAGCTTTCTTCTACATGTATTTATATATGTTACAAATTATGTTAGGAATATAAAACATATGAAAATGTTTTATAAAATATATATATATATGTGTTTAATTAAGTAATTAGATTATTTATAGTTATTATGTGATTATTAATATATATGTATGGATGTATATTTATTAACATATTTATGTATGTGTACTTTTAACCATGTTGTAATATGTACATTAGTACATAGGATGTGTATTATAGCTATTGGTATTTATTTATATAGATATATATAATATATATGTGTTGGATTATATATATATATATAGAAGTATATATTTTAATTATTGATTTATATATATATATTGATATATATATATATATTGATATATATATATATATATATATATATATATATATATATATAGGTTATATATATATTTACTGTTTTTTGTGACAGCAGGATTAATGACAGAGAACTATCATTATTAGAGGCGGTTACAGCAGCAGCCGCTGTAACAGTGGCGGCTGAAATTAATGACAGAGCCGCCACTGTCATTAATAACCGCATGCAACAGCGGGAATTCGCAGCAGTTGCGACAGAGGCTATGGTGACGGTTGAAAACCGTCACAAAAGGAGTGGCAGCAGTGCAAAAATGCGGCAGCAGTAGCGACGGCGATTCAGTGACAACCTGAACTGTCACTAAAAGTCTGTTAACTGAAAATCAGTGTTTTTCCACACTGTTTTCAGTGACATTTAGGCAGTTTATTATTATATTGTTTATATCTTATATTTACATATATATGTATTAATATTGAGATATAATACTAGTATTGCTATACTTCTTAGTTGTATAATATTAGTATATATATTATATTATTGATGAGGGCAATTACTATGTCAAGGTATTGAGTGTTACCTTGTAGAAACCAAGGTAAGGGGGATACTCACGATACGGGGTTTGGGTATCAAGTTTGTGACTTTGTGCAGATACCAAGTTGGTTCAAAACCATGGTTCCTATTTGTTTGTAATTAATATTCTATATTATTATACATTATTGTTGATATATATGTATTATGGGGTTTACCTTGGATTCACGTATCCGGAGATATGGTATCCTAATATTTTAGGATGTGGTTCTATGATTTAGATTTAATATTCTTGACCCAAGATTTTTGTCTTAGACTTGTGCAACCTAGAAATATATAGTTGACCTTGGTTTGACCATAGTTGACCATAGTTGACTTAGAGTTGACCATAGTTGACTTTTGACTTAGAATTGACTTATTGACCTAGAAGTTGACTAATTTAACTTATTCTCTTTTCGGGACCTTGTATTAATGTTGTATTCCATATCTAGGTCTTCGAGGCACCGAGTCAGACATCAGTGAGACTATTCATTGGACTTCAGGCGAGTACATTCTCTGATAGTTTCTCATTTATGATATCCTCTATGTTCATTGTATCTAGTGTAGATATCCATGTTCTCTTGACACTATGGTTACACGGATTGGTATATCCGGATCTCGTCATGAGATGTTATTCCTTGGTATATGGTGTATATGGTACAAGTATTGTTTTATTGGTTATCTTGTACATGTACAGACACCGATTATCGGAAAGACTAGCTATCTTCTTGGGGAATCTCGTGCCATAACATACCGTGGTTGGATCTATTATACCAGTCGGGGTGGGGAGTATTAGTATAGATATGTGATCAATATCCCTATTATATAAAGTACAGATTACTGAATCGTGTTGATCATACACCGCACGTATGATTAGCCAGGCCGCATTGCATCTTGCCCAAGCCGATCACATGTTAAGCTAGTACTCACACACTTAGTCATTAGTATTCTTATTTCATTGGCATATTGTTCATTATTGTATTTATTTCCAGTATTTTCTTATTGTATATATATCTCTTGTATCTATTGTGCATCTTGTTTATCCACAGCTATTTACTGTTACATAGTTTTTATCATTAATTAGAACTGCTGTTAGAGATGTACTCTGCTCCTTTCCTGATTGGATATATTTTTCCAAATGACACTGAGGAGTGGTACCCTACCTATTATGGACCCCAGGATGTTGTGGGTTTAGATTCTGAGACCCTGGCTCAAGTGGGACTTATCCCAACTGAGACTGTTGACCCTGGAGTTGTAGCTTCGTAGTATTCTTTGTACTGGATTTGTCTCCAGCTTATTTTGTTACTTCTTCAGACTCATTGATGTATTATTTAGACTCGTGAGTTGTATTGTGACTATTCTATTCGTTATCTGATTCGTGCTCATTTCTATCTTAGTTTTGTGATTGAGTATACTATCATTATTGTTGGTTCATTATATTGTTAGATAGATTATCTAGACAGCGTTCTACTACCGATTCTGCGGCGTAGGCTGGGCGTTATTTCCGACTAGTACCCTTATACCGGGTGCGGGTCGTGACAGTAAATGGGTCAAGATTGCCTCCAATTTCGATTGGAACGCACAACGATACAAAATTAGAATTTATTTAGAATTTAAATAAACGTCCGCGACGAATATTGTGCGGCTAAATTAAAGTGCAAGAGAGCATAATTATGAATTACAAAAGTGGCAGAAAGGAAGGCAGGCATGTCTAGGGCAAGGCTGTAAAATTTGTTGGAAGACAAAAGCTAGGATAGCGCTCCAAATATCGAAGCAACGACAAGGTGCAATAATTAAATAAATTACGATAATTAATTATGACATCCAATAATTAAATTCTAATTAATACAAATTAAATACAAAATCCTATAATTCGGACAGGCGTTCGTCTAGTGGGCTTCTAGGTCAAGTCTACCAGCTCAGACCTTAATGAACACTGTAAATATTTAAATACACCTCTCATACAATTATTTAAATTAAATACAATATCGAGAAATCATTTAATATAAATACCATAATATTAGTAATTTATAAAAAGTCAAAAATATCCCTGTTTTCAGAATGTGGTAGTGACAATTTCGGCTAAAACATCCACATCATCACTTTTGCGCATTACGCCATCAGGCTATTTTCAGCTTTGAAGAGCACGATGTACGCTATCTCCTTGGAATACGCCACCAGGCCATTTTCAACTTTTAAGAGCACGCTGTACGCTATCTCCTTGGAATACGCCATCAGGCTATTTTCAGCTTTGAAGAGCACGCTGTACGCTATCTCCCTGCAATATGCCAGCTCAGGCTAAATTTGCATTGGTGCGTATTAAGGCTATTTGGTACAGAATTCGTTCAAGGCCTCAGTCAAGGAAGGAGGATCAGCTATCTTCTATGCTAGCTACCTATCTATACAGCATCAGGCTCCTACGCCTATTCGGCTTCTATGCCCGCTCGGCTTCTACGCCTACCTGGCCTCTACGCCAGTTTGATAACTATTTGGCTTCTATGCCATAGTGACAGTTATTGGCTTCTACACCGACCTTTTCTATGCGAAGGATAACTACCTATGTGGCTTTTATGCCGTGATCTTCGCAGCAGTTATACGCATTATCTCTTCATGGGACACGCGTCACACGCTCATTCAAAAGATTATTTATACGTGGGTAACGGTTATTATAACCGTCGCGTAAAAAGGTGCTATACTTTCCACTGCCCGGCTTCTACGCCGACTGATGGTCACTGTCACTAAAAACCCTATAAATAGAGACCTCTATCGACAGAGGTCCACGGTCGAAAACAAGGGTCGAGGAAATTAGTGTGGAGAAAATTAAGGTCGAGCAGGAGAGAGAAGAATCCAGAGCTCAGGCAAAGAGTAGTGATCGACGACTTTGGCATCGAGCATCCACTCTCTTTTGCAACCTTTGAAGCTGCTTTCTGTCTTCTACGGCACTTCTTCACCATCGTGTGGTCCAAGGGACAAAGTGATCGACTGCAGATCAGACTCCTATAGCAATATTTACCCAGATTAAAATTGTACTTGACATCCTCGTATAGGATTAATTGTACTTCTTGTTTGTAAACCAAAGAGCGAGTTTCGTATAAACCTCATCTTATTTCTTTCGTTTATTATCAAACAATCATCATCATCTCCATCTTCTTCTCCTCCCTTTCATTTCTTTCCTTCAAAAAGAAGAAGAAGAAGAAATTGAAGAAGAAGAAGAATATGGAGCAAAGGAAGAAGAAATTGGAGAAGAAGGTCAAATCCTAACCCCAATTCCAAATCCAAATTTCTCCAAGATAAATTCTCTTCCATCTCATCAAATTTTATTTGAAATTTCATGAATAAATTGTGTCTATATTAAATTTCTAATTTCTGAAATTATTTGTGTTTATGATCATTACTTTAGAATTATGACACTAATGACACATGGTTTAGAGTAGTGTAGGTACCATGGAATAATTGTATGAAATTGATTGTTATGCTTGGTACCATATATTTGTTCATATGCAAGTGTATGTGGGATCGATGAATTATTGGTATAAGTGAAAATTATTCTAATGTGTATAAAGATAAAGAATTTATAGTCAAAATTGGTTGTGAATGAAATTATATATATATATATATATATATATATATATATATATATATATATATATATATATATATATATATATATATATATATATATATATAGAGAGAGAGAGAGAGAGAGAGAGAGAGAGAGAGAGCGCTATGCATGTGAGTAAGAATTATAAAAGGACTAGTTATGATTATTGTTAAAATATGACTATATATAGATGTTCCAATATGTTGGAACACAATTGGAGATATAGATGCAAATTCATGATTCTGTTATGACACACTATTAATATACTAGTCGATTTTGGAATTTATATTTGTGAATCATTGTATATAAATTCTTAGTAAAATTATTCAATACAACAAAGACCTAATGTCCGAAAATGTATCTTGGATGTTATTGGATGTTCTTAAGGCTAGTACAAGAAAATCTCATGGACTAGTACGCTAGAGTTGCATAGTCATCCCTAGAATGGGTTTCCAAAAATATTACAAAGCCGTATCGACCAATTTGGGTTCAAATTTTGAATCTTTACTTAGTATTCAGCATTAAATAAGTTTTTGAATGTCATAGTTGACCTTATAGAATTAGAAACTTTAGGCATGACATACTATAATCCATATCTTAATTCCTCGGGGTCGTATCGATTTAATTTAGTTAAGTAAGACATTAGAAATTTGGTTTGATATAAAATTCAGCATATGCATATATAGTTTTGGAAGGCTTATATATCAATTTGAAATAGGATATGATTGTTTGTAGCTTTAGGTTAGGATTCATATATGTGTCCAGCAGAAACTTAATGCAAGATAATAGGATATGATTGTTTGTAGCTTTAGGTTAGTGCATTGGGCGGGAGAGAACAACTAGATCACACCCAAATTTTTTTATAATATAATAACAACAAAAGCTGATAAGTAGTTAAGCTCTTTCGCAAGGCATTGTGAATTGAGTGTGTGAGGCTTAGCTCACTTACCTGACCTGAATCCATACCTATTTCGATTTAAAAGATTGATTAGGTAAATTCGTGAATTTATGTTGGACATACCTATTTCAATTTAAAAGATCTGTTACGTAAATTTATGAAATTGTGTTGGACATACCTATTTCGATTTAAAAGACCGATTAGGTAAATTTATGATTATCTAATTTTTTCCACACATGATGTGTGGGGCCGAATTCTAAGCTCTGTGTCGCCCTGTCACAACTTGATCCCTGCTCACAGGATTATTATCGAAAAAATATGATAAATTTGATCCAGATGTGTTCTCTAAATTGCATCATCATATAGGAATCTTGATTGTGTTTGTGGTAGTGAACTTAGGTTATTTAAGATTGTGATTGTAGTTCTGATGTTTGAATTGTTAGGACTTAGTTATAGGATGAACACTGGAAAAATCACTAGAATAGAATCTAGTCAGGATCATATTTCAAGTTAACGCAATAATCTCTTTGAATCATTCAGTTCCTTTATTTTAAAATTTCGAGAATCCTACTTCTTCTCAGATTCTTTATTTATTTAATTTTACTTTCCGTCCTTGACTGATGGCTTGCATGTCGTTTGACGACCTAATATTGTTAACTAGTTTTGTAGCAATATTCCAATGAAAGCTGTTATCAAATATTGAAGAACAGTTGGAGAGAAAGATCGAGAAGTTATAATTGAAGGCGGTCGAATTAGAACTATATTTTCTCTCATTATTTATTAAAGGTATAATTATAATATTATATATTAGGTTAAAGGTTGTAATCAGGTAGAATAAAATATTTTTATATTTATAGTTTAGTATATCATGTAGCCAACTTGCTATTTATAACATTATGCACCATGTTTGACTGTTATAATCCTATCCTAGAATATTACAGACGACAATCGTTGATATGGGTACGGGTGTATTCGTATGGTGCGTAGCTTGGAGATGTAGTTTTACGTACTCCGCTCACTGTATTTTGTGGTACAAGTTGTTCAATGAATTTAGAGAAGGCATGAATGAGCTTGTTTTGATTGAGAATTGATGGAAAGTTATGCTTGAGTGACCATTTATAGTCAAAATATAATATTATATAGTCAAAATATAATATTATATAGTCAAAATATGCAAGTGTATGTGGGATCGATGAATTATTGGTATAAGTGAAAATTATTCTAATGTGTATAAAGATAAAGAATTTATAGTCAAAATTGGTTGTGAATGAAATTATATATATATATATATATATATATATATATATATATATATAGAGAGAGAGAGAGAGAGAGAGAGAGAGAGAGAGAGAGAGAGAGAGCTATGCATGTGAGTAAGAATTATAAAAGGACTAGTTATGATTATTGTTAAAATATGACTATATATAGATGTTCCAATATGTTGGAACACAATTGGAGATATAGATGCAAATTCATGATTCTGTTATGACACACTATTAATATACTAGTCGATTTTGGAATTTATATTTGTGAATCATTGTATATAAATTCTTAGTAAAATTATTCAATACAACAAAGACCTAATGTCCGAAAATGTATCTTGGATGTTATTGGATGTTCTTAAGGCTAGTACAAGAAAATCTCATGGACTAGTACGCTAGAGTTGCATAGTCATCCCTAGAATGGGTTTCCAAAAATATTACAAAGCCGTATCGACCAATTTGGGTTCAAATTTTGAATCTTTACTTAGTATTCAGCATTAAATAAGTTTTTGAATGTCATAGTTGACCTTATAGAATTAGAAACTTTAGGCATGACATACTATAATCCATATCTTAATTCCTCGGGGTCGTATCGATTTAATTTAGTTAAGTAAGACATTGGAAATTTGGTTTGATATAAAATTCAACATATGCATATATAGTTTTGGAAGGCTTATATATCAATTTGAAATAGGATATGATTGTTTGTAGCTTTAGGTTAGGATTCATATATGTGTCCAGCAGAAACTTAATGCAAGATAATAGGATATGATTGTTTGTAGCTTTAGGTTAGTGCATTGGGCGGGAGAGAACAACTAGATCACACCCAAATTTTTTTATAATATAATAACAACAAAAGCTGATAAGTAGTTAAGCTCTTTCGCAAGGCATTGTGAATTGAGTGTGTGAGGCTTAGCTCACTTACCTGACCTGAATCCATACCTATTTCGATTTAAAAGATTGATTAGGTAAATTCGTGAATTTATGTTGGACATACCTATTTCAATTTAAAAGATCTATTACGTAAATTTATGAAATTGTGTTGGACATACCTATTTCGATTTAAAAGACCGATTAGGTAAATTTATGATTACCTGATTTTTTTCACACATGATGTGTGGGGCCGAATTCTAAGCTCTGTGTCGCCCTGTCACAACTTGATCCCTGCTCACAGGATTATTATCGAAAAAATATGATAAATTTGATCCAGATGTGTTCTCTAAATTGCATCATCATATAGGAATCTTGATTGTGTTTGTGATAGTGAACTTAGGTTATTTGAGATTGTGATTGTAGTTCTGATGTTTGAATTGTTAGGACTTAGTTATTGGATGAACACTGGAAAAATCACTAGAATAGAATCTAGTCAGGATCATATTTCAAGTTAACGCAATAATCTCTTTGAATCATTCAGTTCCTTTATTTTAAAATTTCGAGAATCCTACTTCTTCTCAGATTCTTTATTTATTTAATTTTACTTTCCGTCCTTGACTGATGGCTTGCATGTCGTTTGACGACCTAATATTGTTAACTAGTTTTGTAGCAATATTCCAATGAAAGCTGTTATCAAATATTGAAGAACAGTTGGAGAGAAAGATCGAGAAGTTATAATTGAAGGCGGTCGAATTAGAACTATATTTTCTCTCATTATTTATTAAAGGTATAATTATAATATTATATATTAGGTTAAAAGTTGTAATCGGGTAGAATAAAATATTTTTATATTTATAGTTTAGTATATCATGTAGCCAACTTGCTATTTATAACATTATGCACCATGTTTGACTGTTATAATCCTATCCTAGAATATTACAGACGACAATCGTTGATATGGGTACGGGTGTATTCGTATGGTGCGTAGCTTGGAGATGTAGTTTTACGTACTCCGCTCACTGTATTTTGGGAAGTGGGTCGTGACAAATGGTCACTCAAGCATAACTTTCCATCAATTCTCAATCAATACAAGCTCATTCATGCCTTCTCTAAATTCATTGAACAACTTGTACCACAAAATTTGATCCAACCATTTCAAAACTTCACCAACATCCTGTACCTACATCAACAACGTACCTCGCACAAAACAGTACTTCTAAAACCACACTAGGCAAGATACCACAAAGAAACCTAAGCTACAGACACAAGCATCAAGAAAACAAATCCAGACTAAGTTAATGTACCAAGCACTATAATATTCTATTCTGAAAGAAAGGAAACATAGCCAAAATAAACTGAATCTAATTTTTATGGTGTCATCCATATTGCAATTATCCATCAATATAAATTCATCTCAAATTCTTATAAGCATTCAAGAAACTTATCATACTGTCTAGACTTATCCATCTAATATCAATATACTTAATGCCAAAGCCAAAGAATATATCCATTCAAATTTCAAGTGTTGCACCTTACACGATCCAAATCGTTCTCAAGATTTTCATATTAAAAATTATAACCAGTGTCGGATCCAGCTATTGGCTGGGTGGGCTCCAGCCAATCCCAATTTTTTTTCCCTTTTTTTGTATATGTTTTTTTCCATATAAATTAGTCTATATCTAGTCCACCATAAGCAACTCTAGTCCACTCCAAATTCAATTTCTTATAGCTCTTCCAGTATAGTATAAATGGTCTAGTCTTGTGCATTAGACAATATCTGATTGGTATGTTCTAATAGCTCAAATAAATTACGATTACATCACTCCGATAACATGCGTGATTCTTTTCCTATAAGAGCATCCACAGTGGACACACTCCAAACAAATACTCCAAATTATTGAAAATTGTACAAGTTATTACTTGTGGAGTGTCTTCTTGATATTGGCACACAATGATACACTCCAAATTAATCTTCTTTCTTTTTCTCTTTATTTTCCTTCTCTGTTTGGTAAAATTTTTCCTCCCTCTTTTCTCTATTTATTTTTCTTCATTGTTTGGTAAGAATGGTTCATTTTGGTGGGCTCATGATTTATTGTAGCGGAGCTAGTCCATGCTCCAAATCTGGAGTATTTTTAAATTTTCTAGCAATTTTTAAGTATAGACAAATGTCCACTACAGTCTTCAAACGTTACAAAATTTAACTAAAATTAAAATATAGCATTAAAATATCTACGATTGTGGATTCTCTTGCACGCCAATAATGTGGTACTTTCCCTTTCCATCAAAAAAGGATCCCCACCCACACACACACCTTTTTCTTATATTCCAGTCACAAAATATATCCGCTTCCCTTTTCCTCAGACAAATGTTCGGAGTTCCTTCTTGACAATTCTAACTTACACAAGATCCGGTAACTAGGTTTTCTTTATCGTCCCCTTACCCGTCCGTAATAGTAAAACTAATGATGATGTATGTTAGGTTTGTAGACATCTAATTTGTGTAGGATCTTCGGCAGATCACCCAAATCTTTGACCTGAGCCGTCTCGGTTTTAAAATTTCAGTATTCCAATTATAATAATGGGTGGTAAAATGGGGCCTTAAAACCATATATTATTACTAATTTTGTTTAAGCTACAAGCTTGAGCTAAGCTAAGATTATTAAGAATATCAATCTGCTTCTCAAAGGAGTTGACTGAGTGTGTTTGGTCAGCTGCAACCAAACTGAACCGTAATGTATCATCTTTTCTTTCATTTATTTTTAGTAGTGGGGGTAGGGGGCATGTCATGTCTCCATGATGGTCAGCGGTAGGAACCGGTGGGGATTAATAGTGTAGGTTAATGGCAAGATCTTGGATTGGAGTTCAGACCTAAAAAAAGAAAGAGAGGGGACATCAGCCCTCAACCCACCAATATATTCGCTGGTTCTTTCTCTCTCGAGCAGAAGTCAACAAATTATCCAGTTAAAACCATCTTTGTGCTATTGTAGTCGAGATTTTGCTGGTTTGGGAGGACGTATCATGATTTGATTCTTCGGAAAATTATGTATACAAATAATAAAAAAGCTATACTAAAATTACATAGAAGACAAAAAAATTTATTGAAATACAAAAAAATAAAAATTGTATGAGTGTATCCGTCCATACCGTCATTACTAACGACGGTAGAAGAACAAAAACGCCAATAGGACACGCTATATTTTGAATTTTTTTTACTGGATGTATCCATACTGTTGGACGGTCTGGTATCAGAATTTTTTATTTTTCTTTTAGAACATAAAATTTATGTAAATACATAATTTTTTTTAACTTTTATTATAGGATTTAGAGAGAATAAGCAGCCGAAAGAGAGAGGTTTGTTATATAAAACATAAATAGATTGATAGAGATTAGGTAGGATGTGTTTAAGTTTTATGTATGTACATAATCTAGAAAGAGAATAAGTAGCTGAGAGAGATCTATACAGTTTGTTATATGAAATATAAGCAAATGGACAGGAGGAGAAAAATAAAAATTATGACTCAATGCTGTTGGCGGTATGATATTATTTAGATTTAAAAAAAAAAAATCTTGATAACGTCAAATACTACATACGTAATATTTATTATTATGTAGATAAATTTTATTTCATATAGGAATCATAATTTCTTATTTCAAAAATTCTTCTTCAATAAAAATGTGAAGTTGGTTGAGAAGTTGACATGACAATGACATGACAAGGACAATATGAAGTTGGTTGTCTAGATCTAAACAATGGACTTCACAATAACTTTATTTTTCATCATCAATTATGAATAAAAATAATTAAAAAAAAATGAAGTGAAAAAGTTGTGGTGGAAGATGGAAAATAGAGAGTGGATTTTATTATTTTCTCAATACTTTTAAATTAGAGAATATTTTTTTATCTTATTGTCTTCTGTGAATATATACGTAAGCTTTCCGCATATAAAAGATATTGTCTTGTAACTCATGTCACATATAAATTACAACACAAAACAAGACAGTAGGGTTAGAGATGCTGTAATGGATATTCTAGAGTTGAACAATACATTAACACACTACACCGAAATAATAAGAGCCATCACGTACCGTACCTATATTGTTGTGTCCATCTCGTATCGTATCATATTCATGTCAATTTTATCACAGAGTATCCATATACTGACACTGTAATAACTCAGTTGATCTACAAACTTAAAGACTCAGACTGTCAGTTGTTCTTATAACACGTTGCAAAAAAAAAAGAAAAAAATAGTGATAAACATTAACCATCATCCCTTACTGAAGGATTGAGTTAGCTCAAGATTTCGAAACGAAACAGAACTGAGACCCTTATATGGCATCCCCTCCGGCAACTCTCCATCTACGTCCCCCGCGCTCCTCCTCCTCCTCGTCCTCCCCCTCCCCCTCCAAACCCGACAACCTGCAAGCCCGCATCCGCATACCAAGACCGCCACTCCGACCGCTACAAGCGCCACTCTCGCTCTCCCCCTGCCGACGCCGGTGCCAGCACTGACAGCATTACCCACCTTGAAGTAACCATTCTTCGTCTCGTCGTCGACCGCTAAGAGGGTCTGGATCGGATACTCGATGCGGTAGCAGTTCCCCGAAGTGTTACTATAGACCGCGCCGCGACAAGAACAGTTGTTTTGGCACAGCGTCTCGCACTCTTGCACCGAGCTCACCTTCTCGAATCCGATCAAGTCTTTGTTAGCCAAATCCACGCCGGCCCTTCTCAACACCCGGTAGCCGCCAGCCCCGCACGGATCGCCCGGGTCCGACGCGAAGCAGCCGCTGTCGTCCGCGGTCCGGTTGTCCAAGCACTCGCACCGTGCGGCCCCGCCGTCCGCATAGCAGAGGCCGTACGCCCCGCACGCGGAGGGGAGGCCGCACGGGGCGGTCACTGCCGCGAACTCGGCGACCCAGCCGGGCCCGTTGGAGTAGTAGTACTCCCGCAGGTTGCCGTCGGGCTCGATGGTGAGGCGGCGGAGGCTCATGGGGGTCCCGGAGTTGAAGGTGTCGAAGGACATCACGTCGAGGGGGGCCTGCTCGGTCTGGTAGAGGCCGAGGAACCCCGTCGGGTCGAGCCTCGCGTAGATAGGTCCTCCGCCTTCGACTATCTGGGCCTTCGCCTGGAGGGCCGTGTGCTTCCAGTACACCGCTCCGGGGCTCTGGGCCAGGCTCAGCGCGACGAAGTTGCTGCCTAGCCTCATTGAGTACTGCTGGTTGCTCGAGACGAGAATTGATTTCGAAGTGAAGTCCTGGTTCTGGACGATGGAGTCGCTGGGGAAGTCGAAGCTCTGCCAGACGACAATTTTCGAGCCGTTGCTAATCTGGAGATTGGAAGAGGAGAGGAGGGTGAGTCGGTCTCCGTTGTTGTCGGCTCCGGTGGACCAAGAGAGCGAGTTGAGCTTGTCGATGAGGACGAGGCTGCCGTTGAAGAGGAGGGAGGTGGAGGATGACCAGGAGAAGGGCGTGGACGGCGCGGCGCGCCAGAGGGGGAACGAGGACTGGACGTGGAGCACCGCGAGGTCGAGATTAGACGAACCGACGAGGAGGAAGCCCAAGGAGAAATTGGAGGTGGCGTCGGAGAGGAGGGGTTGGAAGTGGAGTGAAGAAGAAGAAGAAGAAGAAGAAGAAGAAGTGTCGGGCGTGGCAGAGAAGCCTCTTTGTATATGATCAATAGCAAAAGAGGGTACTGTGATTTGCATGGAGAAGAAGAGAAAGAGCAATGCCAATGCCATGTTGACAGTGGTGAGAGCTATCAATGTAACATTACAAGAACCAAGTATATATGTATGCAACAATACAGGACACAAAAACAAAGAGATCTATATGATGATATGATTGGACAATATAGATATGGGAATGGGAGATGGGGATAGTATAGTTGAATTGGGAGATGGTCAAACGTGCATGAACTTCTTTGGATTTTAGATAGGGAGAAATGGTATCAAATCCATCAGCTGAGCATAGACGGAATAGACAGTGGACAACTTGTCCGTCCTATTATTATAATACAAGTAGACGTTATTTTCTATGTTTTTTTATTTGTTTTCTGTAATAAGCATCTGGCCTGCTTAATTAAAATAATGACCGGCTGAGTCAACAAGAAAACAAAAATCCAAGTGGCTGTTAACTATACATGTGTGGTATTGTATTGTTTGAGAATACCGAATATAGAAGTTTCTTTAACAAAGTTGACAATTGCTTATCTATTAATGAGAAGTAATAATTGTTTATTTTTGTATAAGCAAAAAAATCATGATCCCTTTTCACCTTATATGTAAAAGTAAAATATTTGATATTGTTAACATATATGTTGAACTCCTGGGCCACAAGTCAATCCAGGTTCGAGGGAACCAATTCCTCTCACTTGGTACTGATGTTGGGAGTCGTCGGATATTAGTGATCCGATGGTGGCGAGGTCTAGAATTCCATTACGGATGTCACGATTTGTTGATAATTCAATGATGACAAAGTTCAGAACCATCACCACGGATACTGACGGTCAATTCACCATCTTGGGCGACTAAGCCAAAGAGAGTGTAATAAAGAACCTTTAGTTTCCACCAAAGCATAAGTTTTAGGAAAAAATAATTTTTCAATAACTTGATTAACTTGATCAGAAGAGAGGACAAAATAACCATATTTGCTTTAAAAAAATGGTCTTAAAAGATCTACAAACTAATCAGTATTAAATAAATAAACCTAAAAACTTCTTAAATATAATATTACCACATATATATATATATATATATATATATATATATATATATATATATATATATATATATAGAAACTCCTAGATTAATATGAGATCTTCTCTAGAAAGAGATTCTTTATCTCTTCAATTATTTTAAGATGTTATGGAGTATTTTGACTACCCTCCCTCCAGTGTCATACACATTTTGCTAAATGGATTTCGACCTCAAATTCACTTAAATTTCAATTTAACACCCTTAAATTTCAATTTAACTCTTGCCGTACAGAGCCTAGAAAGGAGACATCTCGATACTGGCCTGATAGCTATATATTGTTGTATGCAAACTCGACCAGATGGAGATGATCTTCCCACGACCCACCGAAATCTAATACATAGGTCCGAAGCATATCCTCGAGCGTCTGAATAGTCCTCTCCGATTGTACATTCGTCTGACGGTGGTAAGCGGTGCTAAACTTGAGTTGAGTACTCAAACTACCCTCCAAATATGGGACATGAACCTGCTATCCCGATCAGATACGATACTCACCGGAACCCCGTGGAACCGAACGATCTGTCTCACATATAACTCGGCGAGCTTCTCCGTAGATGAACCCACTTTGAAAGGCAAAAATCGCTGACTTGGTCAATCTATCGACGATGACCCAAACCGCATTCTTCCCTCTTGTAGTGCGGGGAAGCCCGAAAATGAAATCTATCGTGATATGTTCCCACTTTCGCTCAAAAATTGATAGTGGCTGTAGCGACCCTCCTGGTATCTGCCTCTCGTCTTTGACCTACTGGCACAGTAGACATCTGGAGACAAAGCGTACCACATCTCACTTCATCACATACCACCATAAGTGCTCCCTAAGATTCTTATATATCTTGTTAGCTTTGGGATATATAGAATACTGGGAGCGATGGGCCTTATGTGTCACGTCCCGATTTCGAAGAACCAAACGTAGCCACGGACGTGATGTCGTACAAGCCCAGATTGCACTTGGACAAGGCAAGAAGGTAGGCAAGGCATGGTATATCTCATAACAACGACGTCGCAGCAAAATTAAGTAGACAAATTGAAGTCACCATGAATATAATAAAAAGCTTCTCTTTATTGATAATGATAATTGAGTACATGGCTTACAAAAAATTTACAAAGCTCTCAAATACAACTAATACTTGGTCAATTGGCTTACATTGATATTTGTCGTCTTGGCTTACAATCTCACTAATACAACTGAAATACACTGTTCCATACATTATGCCCTTTATAGCAGAAGACATCTCCCATGGAAGAAGTGCTTTTGTGCGCCCGAACAATGCTTCGATGCCTCAGAATTGTTACAACCACTCCCCAATGCTGAGTACCTGGGGATGCCAACAAATGTGAGTCAGTACATATTGCGTATTGGCGAGCATAAACTAGCCCACTCGCCTAAACTGACACTAAGTATTCATGTGAAAAGCATGCATATTAACTTAGTGATCTTTCTATTAGGAACTATGTTCATTTCAATGATCAGAGTATTCAGCATTATAATAAAATATACTTTGAAAACAATATTATACATTATTATATATGAAATATCTACAAATCGATTAACATCGATTCTTACTAACAGCCCACTCACCGTATCCCTACAAAACAATGATTAGCCATAGCATAATTAATAAAACTCATTCTTACAGAGATAATTTTAAGCCTGCATAAATATTATCGTTAGTATGCAGCCTAACTACATGAGGGTCATTGGTGATATCCTTTCGCACCACGAGGGACATGCCATATAGGACTTCAAAGGACGTACGAAGCGTCATTCATGCGGTTGCGATCCCCAATGAATGTCTCATTTATACCCGGTGCTACCTAAGCACTATGTTTTCTCCTAGGACGAATGATCCCGGTGCCCCGGTGTATCTCGTTCGAGAAAACTTACCAAACCTTGTGCACAAGTTATCCCTGACCATTCAACGACTATGCAAATAAAATCTAAGCATAAATTATATAGTAAAGAAATGTAACTAAAGTCTCGCATTATTGATCCTTCTTGTTTTGCTCATTCTCATATCAGTTGGTGACCCGTAGGTCCCAATTTACAGACATTATCGTGGTCCGGTGGTACCAAACCACAATTATACTCGCATATGAAGTATTTTCTTCATAGTTACTATGGACTGATGCACTTATACCTGTATGGACTGATGCACTTATACCTGTACAGATGTTCAATATTCCATTCTCAGTATTACCAATATATGAAGCAGATTGCATAATATTATTTCTTTCTCATAGTAGACTTACTTTATGGCATTCTTGTATTAATAGTACTAACAGTTCATTATTCATGTTTTTATTAATTACAACAGCATTTAACATATGGCATCATTATCACTGTGTGGACTAGATCAACATATAGTTATGACATACAATAAAGCAATACTAGTATTCATTTTATTAAGGCATGAAGGAGTAGAGGAGAAGGGACATATACACTCACTTATATAAATATTATTTCCATGCCACATCATATAAGATATCACATCCGGATAAGTTAAAAAATATGACATCATCACACCAAGCATCTTGATTTTGCGCACCACTTGTATTCCATCGGTCTGATCCATTTATAATTTTAGTGTAATGCCGTTCCGTGGAGCAGGGCATTACATCTTGTATGATCTCTTCCTGCATATTTTTACTAGGCACACATAACCTAGTCTCGTGCCTCAGTGAACCATCCCCTACAATAGCGAAGTCCCCTAACAATCATGCCTGCACTTGAGCTTTGATGCTCCTCAGACTCTCATCCTGATATTGCATCTTTTGGATCTTGTCTATCAACCCAGACTGAATCTGCATACCCATCATTTGCATCTCCACCTCGGGAATGATAATCTTGATGTCTAAGCTCTCCGAGTCAGCTAACAAGTGGTGATCCGTTATTAGGTACGTAGCTACCGGATATCTGCTCAAAGCATCTGCAACTGCGTTGGCCTTCCTTGGATAATACTGTAAGGAAATATCGAAATCCTTCATCAGTTCCAGCTATCTGTGCTGCCTCATATTCAGCTCCTTCTTTGTGAAGACGTACTTCAAGCTCTTGTGGTCAGTAAATATCTCTACAAGCTCTCCGTACAAGTAATTTCTCGACAGCTTCAGAGCGAAGGTCACTGTTGCTAATTTTATGTCATGGGTGGGATAGTTCTTCTAATATGGTCGTAACTGTCTAGAGGCATATGCCACCACCTTCTTATTCTGCTCTAGAACACATCTCAAGCCATTCCCTGAAGCATCGCTGTAGATAGTAAATCCACTTGTCCCCAACGACAATGTCAATATCGGAGCTGTAATCAATATCTTCTTTAGCTCATCAAATTCCACGTGACAGTCCTCAGCCCACACGAACTCTACATCCTTCCAAGTGAGTCAATCAACGGCTCTATAATCCTGGAGAAATCCTTCACAAATTTCCTGTTGTATTCAGCCAATCCTAAGAAGCTTCTGATCTCTGAAATAGAACTCGGAGTAGTCCAAGACTCTACGGCAGTAATCTTCTTTAGATCCATGGATATCCCATCTTCAGTCACAACATGCCCGAGGAACTCTACCTTGTTTAAGAAAATTCATACTTTAAAAGTTTTTCATAGAGCTTCTCATTTCTGAGGGTCTCCAGCATAATTCTCAGATGCTCCTCGTGCTCCTCTGACATCTTTAAATAGATAAGAATATCATATATGAACACCACTAAGAACTTGTCAAGGTATTGATGGAATATCTTGTTAATCAAGTTCATAAAGACCGTCGAAGCATTAGTCTACCCAAAAGGCATCACCATGAACTCGTATTGGCGTATCACATCCGAAATACAGTCTTAGGAATATGTTCCTTCTTTACCATCAACTGGTGATAGCCAGATATTAAATCAATCTTTGAAAATACTCACGTCTCGCTCAACTGGTCGAAGAGATCGTCTATCCAAAGTAGTGGATATTTATTCTTGATTGTGAGGTTGTTCAAGGCCCTGTAGTCGATGCACATCTGCACCAAACGGTCCTTCTTTGGCACAAATAAGACCGGATCTCCCCAAGGCAAAGAACTCGATCTAATGAAGCCTTTGTCTAGCAATTCATCAACCAGCTTCTTCAACTCTGTCAGCTCATTGTTGTTAATTCTGTAGACATGTTGTGACACCGAATATGCTCCTGGCACTAGATCGATGAAGAATTAAATATATCTATCTGGTGGCAATTCTGATAACTCAGGAAATACGTCTAGGAACTCCACAATAATAAGGTATGGCAAATCCTTCTCTTCTACCATGGCTCCACAAACAATCCCGTTACCCCTCTTTATGGCTCATGATCTAGAGAAATCGAACTTAAACTCCTGCTCTCCTAGAGGATGAAATAACACACGTCCTCTGCGACAGTCGATGTAGAATGGTGCCTACTCCACAATCCATCCTGAGGATGATGTCGAAACTCGAAAGCGGGATTACGAGTAAACTAGCATCCAAATCATGACATCTTAGGATAACACGACGGGACTTGTAAGTATTACTGACTAGGATAATGCCTCCACCAGTCATGATCTTGCAACTCCTAACCAAGATACTAAGCTATACTTAAGCACAAAGGATACATATATGAAACTATGAGATACACTAGAATCAAATAAGGTAGTTCTTGGAATAGAATCGAGAAGAATAGAACATAATATTATATCATTGGTCGACTCGGCCTCCTCGATTGTCATAGCAAAAGCTCTGTCCTGCGGAGGTGCTCCCCTTTGCTGGTGCTAGGCAAAGCACTGCTGTTGGGCAATCCTCTCCATGGCTGCTAAGGCAACCTATTAGACATTTTCATTCATGTCCTCAGCACTTTCATTTGCTGCCTCTAGGCCTCTACATGTGCCCTTTGTGCCTATATCATACCTCTAAAAAAGTCATGCAGTTGTGTTCTATTAACGAAAAAAGTTATACAGTTGTGTCATGTCACTCCCCGTTCTCAGTATACGTATTGAGATGTATTATTTCTCGCTGACATATTATTTATTTGTTTGCATAAGACTAGACTTATTCTTTGGTTTGTCTTGGTGCTTGATTTATTGGTTTGGGTTGGTTTAGTCAGGAGTTGAACCTATGGTCTAAACCTCAAACCCAAGCTATATAACCCAAATTCTTTCTCTCTTCCTCTTCATTCTTGTTTTTTTCTTCTCTCCCTTAGGTTTTTCTCTCCTTCCGTAGGCAAGCACACCTTACATGAGAACTTGAGAAACCCTTTATATTATTGGTCTATTATGTTTATTGTGTGATTTTAATCATGTTTAAAACTTGGTATTTTTGGATTTGGTGGATGGAATGATGTAGATCTGAATTTTGATGAATATAGATGTTCTTTAGTTTTTCTTTGTTTTGATCTTCAAAACTTATTGTTTTTGAAAAAACTTGGTGTTCTATGTTGTAGAGCATTTGATTTTAAGTGGTTTGAAACTTTACTTTGCTGAATTTGGACCCCAGACAAAGTTTTCATAGAGAAAACCCAACTTTCGGTTTAGAGTTTTTGCCACGACCAAACTTGCTGTGGAGAAGATGAAGCTTCATCGCCGAGCATCCAGCATGCATCCATTTTATTGGCGCATAGCTAAAGGACACATGCGCTCTGAAACTTGAGTTTGAAAAATCTAAGTGTCAAAACTTTTGTGTTGTCTCTCCTAAATTAATGGAATTCATTATACGACCATGAGCTATGCGTCCCCCTTTTTTTCTTTGGACGCATGACTCGGTCCTGTCCTGGCACGTATTTTGATTGATTTTTGTCTTTTTCTCCCTAACACACTTTATGGCTTGTCTCATCCATCACTTCAGTTATGTCACCGACACTTTATTTATTTTCTGTCACTTCAGCACTTGTTTCGAAGAGTTTACTTTGCCTCGTTCATGCGTTCCTAACTTAACGAGACTTTATGCACCTCTGACTTCATGAGACTTTATGCGCCCTGACTTCATGCGGCACCATGACCAAGTACTTGTTTGGTTCATGCGCCTGACCTTCACGCGTACAATTTCATGCGCGTGTTATCCTTAGTGACTCTATGCGTGCACGTAGTACTTTCATTGTGTGTTCACTTATTTTATTTAGAATATTTCTTATCATCCTATATGTAGTTGATTCTGGTTATTGCTTGTGTTATGATTCTAAGGGAGAATGGACTTAATAACCCGACCATGTGCTAGAAATCATGCTTTTAATCTTGGTAATTGGACTCAAATACTGTATCCGTACTGATACCATTATTGCCTGATATTTGTTAATGATCAAATGTGCACCGAGGTATGATATACCGTGTTACGTGTTAAGTGATTATGTTTGGGTTTTGCATCGAGAATACCTCTAAATTCTTAAACGCGTGATACTATAAATATTATTTTCCTCCATCACGGGCATGATATGTGAATCAAGTACCAAAGCGTGGCTAGGATTTTGAATTATTGAATATTGCATACATACTCGGATGAATCTAGATTGAACTTCCATGAATTTGTATCTAGCTTGTCCATACTTCATACGACATCTTAAGAAAAATTCTCATGTGGCCATGTCTTGAGAATTCAAAGCAATATAGGGTTAATTAGGCAACTAAAAGTGGTAGTAACATTGGGAGAAAATATTATCCCGATATCTTGCCAACGAACATTCCCACAGAGATTCATTCTAAGTGTGCTGTAGGATGGCCACCACAGATATTGTATATCATCCGCCTTAGTGGAGTGCAGTATTTGACCTATTATAAATAATTTTGAGCCACTATTTTACTATAGGAATATTGAAACCACTAATACCGTGATCTAGCACAGTGGCCCTATGGAGAACTAGTATAATTCGTTAAGTTCCTATATATTCATCTATTTGGCTCGGTTAGCTCGTGTTCGATAATGGCATGATCTGAGGATACCTATTATGTATTATTTTGAGATAATATCAGACTCCACAAATAGCAAGTCGTACAAGTGATTGGCTGATTTTATTAATTTGGACTTGGTTATGATTGTATTATTCTGTCAGTAACCTAGAAAAATAGACTATCATAATGTGATGGATTCAACAATTATCTTTGTTTGGTTGTAGGGTTGGGCCTTTGTGTTAGGATATGCCATGGACCTAAGTTACGATACGAAACCTGTATAAATTATATATTTATTGCTTGGGTTTTTTTTCTCTATTTCGTTCTTCCTTTGTGGTACTTACTATTTGGGATCTAATTCCACTGGTTTTGCATGACCAGATTTTGAGCCAGCACCCGAGGATCCAACATACTTTTCTCTGACTCATGGGGCATACCATGAATATGGTCGTCGAGAATAACGAGTGAATTTTCTTCTTCGCTGCTCGTCATTGTACATTTTATATTTTGGGCATTTAGCCACCGGCACCTGTTAGCCGACACATCTGGATATTTAGTTTTCTTACATAATTGTATTAAATTAGACTATAGCTGATCACTGTTATGTACTTTTGTTACTCTACCAGCTTCTTATTTTGTACAGCTGGTCTCTAGTATATTTTGATAAAAATATTTGTGACGCCTTATTGCTTTATCACATATGCTCTATGATTACTATTTTTTGTTGGATTGAGACATAGATATTTGTGTGGCCTTAAGTAACCTGATTGTAGCATGCACCCTCTTGTCTAGTTACAACCATGATCGTCGTATAATATATAGTACCTTGTATGGGGTAGCTGGTTGTGTCTGTCTCCGTATTCAAGTATTGGGGCGTGACAAGGTATTAGTGATGGCCCATGCTGGTCTATTCTATAGACTTGTGGGGTGCCATGGTTATATGAGTCTCAATCAAACATGATCCTTCTTAAAATTCTAAATTCGTCATCTTCGATGCTCAGCTTGAAATTTTCCAGATTGGTTGCTTCCTTGTTCCTTCTCGTCCAGTACTTGATATTTCTTGTGCTCTTCTTTAGGGTTTCTCTTTCGCTAGATATTGCAATAGCAAGAGAGAAAAAGTTGTCAGTAGAACGAGGTCCTATAGAACCCCAGCCAGGGATCCAAGTTAAGCCTACAAAAAATACGGAAGAGCAGCAGGCTCCAAATATTCCCTTACCTCCCGTAGTACCGGCAGTACTAGATACCCCGACCTTTCTAAAGATTATTCAGAGAATGTTGGCTGCCCAATAATATTAGATGTTGGTTCAGCAGCAACAATATCATAAACAACAGCTTCAACAGTAAGAACATAATATCCTGTTGAATCAAGGGTTGTAGACGGGCCTGGAACGAGGCGGAAGAGTAGACTCTGGGGCATCTATTAGGATTTGTACACTGAATCCTAGATATTTTGATGGCAAGGAGGACACCATTTTGGCAGATAATAGGCTCCAGGATATTGATACCATTCTAGCAACAACAAAAGTTTTGTCTAGGAATATGTTGACCTGGTTCGCTTGCAGCTTCAGGACCTTGCAAGAGGTTGGTGGGCTATAATGCAGGTAGGATTGAGGTATCATAATTCATGAAACAATTTTAGAACCTTGTTCAGGACGAATTACTTTAGATTATAGGTCAGTACAACTTACAATAGAGATTTACCAAACTCAAGCTGGCTGGAAGGACAATAGATGACTAAGTGATGGAGTTTTACCGACTGAGCAGGTTTGCTCCAACCATGATGGCGACAGAGTTAGAAAGAGCAATGAGGTTCCAGCAGATACTTTACTTAGATATTTTATACATGGTAGAGGTGTATGACTACCAGACCTTTGAGGCAGTATTGATAGCGGCGAAGAGGGTTGAGCTTACATCTCAGAGGATGGCATAAAAAAGAATAGACTAGAAGAGGCCTCATTGACAAAGCAGAGAGAGAGGACCAGTACCATAAATTTTAGCACCATCCCCTGGAATTCGCATCCATGACTTGACACAGAGAAGGCCAGTGACCTCGACATTCATAGCATCTGTTCGGCAGTAGCAGCCGAGGTAGCAGCAACAACAATAGCAACAACGATGTGGAGCACCGACGGGTTATACGTATTATGGCGAGGGAGACATACCTAGGATGTTTGCCGGGAAGTGAATGGACAATGCTTGATATTTGGAAGCCTCGATCATAGGGTTGCCACTTGACCAATAATACAGAGGCCAGAAGGGCCAGTATAACAGTTTTCTGCATTGCCGGCTCCAAGGGCAGTACAGCAAGGAGGACCAGCAGTAGCGGTATGGCCTATAGCTAAGTGTCCTTTACCGATGTAGGTTCAATTGTATCGGCAACACCAACAGTAGGAGCAATAGAGATCGCAATAACAACACCCGGGAAGGTAGCAGCAGAGAGATGGACAAGGCTAAGGGCAGGCGTTCACCTTATCTATGGAAGAATCTATGGCGTCAGGCATTGTAGTGGCAGGTAACATTTTTGTTACAACCTTTTCTGCCATAGCATTTTGATTCCGGAGCTTCACAGTCATTTATATCTGTATAATATACGACATATATTGGATTAAAGCTTGAGGCAATGCCAGAGAGGCTGAATATACTTACTGGCAATAGGATCATAGGAGTTAGTAGGGTGTGTCTATTATGTCCAATTATAGTATGTGGGCATTTATTACCTGTGAAGTTGATCGAGTTTCCTATGGATAACTTTGACGTTATCTTAGGCATGGACTGGTTGAGAGGCAGTGATGTGACGATAGATTCTCATGAGGGTAGAGTGTTATTTAGAGTCTCTGGTCTAGAAGAGTTTGTTCTTAGAAGAATAGCAGAAGACCATCATAAGGAAGAAATCATAATGGTAGCAACGAAAGATGACCCGATACCCAAAATAGTTAAAGAATTCATGGACATCTTTCTCGACGAGCTTCCCAAATTATCCTTAGTTAGAGAAGTAAATTTCTGTATAGAGTTGATTCCAAGAGCAGAACCAATATCCCAAAAGGTATACCCAATGTCACCATCAGAGCTTGATCAGTTATATCGATACGTGGAAGAGCTGAAGGCAAAGAAGTTCATTCGGACCAGTGGATCACCGTGGGAAGCACCAGTGGTATTGGTGAAGAAGAAAGATAGATCGACACGTTTGTGCATGGATTATATGCGATTGAATGTGTTGACAGTGGAGAATAAGTATACATTACCCAGGATTGATGACTTGTTTGACCAATTAAGCGGAGCAAGAGTCTTCTCCAATATAGATCTGCGATCAGGATATCATTATGTGTGAGTTCAGGAGTAGGATATACCGAAGACAATATTTATGTCACGATATGGGCATTACGAATTCTTAGTTATGCCATTCGGACTAACTAATGCTCCAACGGTATTCATGGATTTGATGAACCATATTTTTATGCCATTCTTAGACCAATTTGTGGTAGTTTTTATCGATGATATCCTTGTGTATTCTCATAATGAGGAGGAGAATGAAGAAGATCTTCGGATAGTACTGCAGACTTTGAGGGTGCACCAGTTATATGCGAAGCTTAGTTAGTGTAAAATTTGGATGGATCACATATCCTTTCTTGGGCACATTATTTTTGGAGCAGGAGTGTCAATTGATCCCAAGAAGTTAGATGCAGTAGAGCCATTGCCAGTTCTAAAGATAATGGCAGAGGTGCTTAGTTTTTTGGGCTTGGCAGAATTCTACAGAAGATTTGTGTCAGACTTTGCTAAAATATCGGCACCTCTGACTCGGTTGATGTGCAAGAAAGTTAATTTTGTGTGGTCAGAAGAGTGCTAGATAGCCTTTGAAGAGTTGAAGAAGAAGTTAATCTTTGCACCAATCTTTACTCTCGCAGCAGGCTTCGGAGGATTCACAGTATATTGTGATGCATCTGGCAAGGGACTTGGATAAGTTTTTATGCATAACGGAAGAGTGATAGCGTATGCTTATCGGCATCTCAGAGATCACGTGAAGAACTATCCAACTTATGATTTGGAGTTAGCAGTAATAGTGTTTGCACTTAAGCTATGGAGCCACTACTTATATGGCTATCAGGTGGAGATCTTCATAGATCATAAGAGTTTGAAATATGTATTCACATAAAATGACATAACATGAGACATAGAAGGTGGCTAGAGTTGATGAAAGACTATGACGCAGAACTTCAATACCATCCGGACAAGGCAAATATAGTAGCTGATGCACTTAGTAGAAGAGGTAAAAAATTTATGTTGACCACTCAGAAGCACATTCTAGAAGACTTATGAGAGATAGAAATTGAGATAGTACTTCCACGGGATACATGAGTTCTGGCTAGATGTCCGCCCCCTTTCCGGCATACTTTGGCGCATGTTGATTGCTTGTCCAACCTTTATTTAGATCAGACCCGTGAGTTGTGGAGAAGAGTGGGTTTGGTTGGGTTAGTGGAATGTGTGGCTAGGATGGATTTGAGTAATCCAACGTTCCACATATCAAACCTAAACCTATATATATATATTCCTATTTTTCTCTCTCTGCTCATTATTTTCTTTTTATTTCTCTCTCTTAGATTTTTTCTCCTCCGTAGGCAAGTACATCTTGCACAAGAGAAGAACCATGGATTTATGCATGCTTTTAAATACCTATTTATTTTTAGCTCATATTGTTGGGACCGAATACCCCCATTTTATTTTTAATACTATTTATTGATTTTATAGGTTAGAATTGTATAAACCAGAGCTTGGGCCTATGGGTTCACTTTTGTTTTCTTGGGGTTTGATCTCCCAAAAAATTTTGTTTTATAAAACTTATTAGCTCATAGTATAGAGCACCATATTTTATGTGACTTTGTTTTTGGCCATGCTTATTTTTGAGTCCAGCTAAGTTCTGTGCTAAAACTTGATACAATATGTACCAAATGACTTACTGGAGAAGAAGAACAATGATCTGTGAAGAGTACGCAAGAGAACTTCTTTGGCGTAGAAATACGTATGTTCCACTTAGGGCATATTAGTATGCTGTCCCAACTCTTCGTACGTACTAATCATACTGTATTATTCTCCTAGCAAAAGTGCGTCTGTCACACTCCTTGAGTCAGTGGCACACTTTTGAGAGAAAACCCACTTCGTGCACTTTGGTGTGTATTCCATCAAAGTTTTTCCTGGAAAACCAAAAAAAAGTGTGCCACAGCCAGTCCGTGCACTTTCTTCGTGTTAGCAATCTGGCGTACTTTTTCTCTATTTCATCAACCGTCTCACTTTGCTTATGTTTGGTAGCTCGCAAACTTGTTTCTCTTCGTTTCTTGAGCGACGAAGCTTGGTTTGTTCTCAATTTTTGTGTTATTGATTTGTGTGCTCCTCGACTGACAAGTTATTCGACTGTCGAGCTTTAACCTCGGATTGTGTGTTTTGTATTGTAGCTAGCTTGCTCACTCATTTTTCCTGAAAGCGCACTTTATTCTTGTCCGGGCACTTTTGTTAAGTGCGTCATCCTATGTGGTTCACGCACCAACTTGCTTTGTGTGCCACTGCTCAGTTATATTCGTTTGTGCGCCAACTTGCTTTGTGCACCACTGCCCAATTTTAGTCGTTTGTGTGCCAACTTGCTTTGTACGCCACTGTCCAGTTTTGGTCGTTTGTGCGCTAACCTTACTTCTGTGTGTTTTGTGTGCCAAATTGCTTTGTGCACCACTTTCCAATTATGGTTGTTTGTGCGCCAACCTTACTTCTGTGTATTTTGTACGCCAACTTGCTTTATGCGCTACTGTTTCCTGTACACGTTGAGCCTTGTAGATGTAGCCCTGTATGCAATTGTCATTTTACTTGTTAATTAGATTACTTTTCCTTGATCACCTTATTATACGTTGGATAGAATAAGAGGCATAGTTCAACTCGGGTGACGTTCTGCAACCCCGTTCTTTGTTTAGTTTAAGGGTTGTAGGTCTGATCTTGAGGGGTTCTCGTACTACTTTTATTTTTATTCATCGATATAATAAAGTAACAAATTGATGTGACTAGTATAAGACTATCATGTCTTGAATAACTTGCTACCCAGTAACTTATCCATGATCATGATTCTAGAACTTGTTCCTGTCCTTACTATTGTATTTGTACTGAAATACTTGATCGCACCGAGAGTGCTACTTGATATATAGTGAGCCATCGTGCCCACATACTCCTGTTACGTGATATATGTAATTATTTTCATGCATGGATCTAGTTGTTGGACAGTGACTTTAGTCGTGGCTAGATAGTATTGATTGTTGCATCATGCTTGGGTGAATCCAGATTTAACTTTCGAGTGACAATTGTGATTCGTATCAAGAGTGCCCATACTTGAGGTGCGAAATCTAAGAAGAAATATTCATGTGACCACGACATGAGATTCTAAATAACCTAGGGTTAATTAGGCAACTTAACTAGTAGAGCATTAGGAGGGAACGGTATCTCAAGATTGTGCATGTCGAACCACCATAAATTAGCTGCGAGTAAAGGCTGGCCACCACAAAATATTGTATATCATCCGCACTAGTGGAGTGTAGTATCTGATTTAATTATAATATCGAGCCAGTATCTTTCCTATAGAAAGCTTGGAACTTTTACTGATTATTAATTATCTCAGGGCCCTTGCGAGGGACTGGTCCATCATTTACATATATTCTTTCTTGTATATCATTAGTTCAGCCAGCCCTGCTCGATTATGGCATAATTTGAGGATACTCATATATTACATTACTGGGATAATCTAGAGATCATATATCAAGCCGTAATACATAATTGGCCATCTAATTTGCTTGTATAGGTGCTTAGCCCAGAAAGTGGGCTATCGTAGCATGACGATTCAACACATGTCCTTATTTGGTTGTTGGGTTGCGCTGTTGTGTTATGATACTCCATGGACTGAAGCTATACTATTCTCTTCTATTGTAACTATGCTTGTGTATTGTGCTTTATGTTGAGTGGAATTATGGACAGATTGTTGTAGCGTGGTGGTTCAACTCATGTTCTTGTTTGGTTATTGGATTGTACTATTGTGTTATGATAGGATATGAACTGAAACTATGATGCATAATACTTTAGCTTGACCATAATCAAGGGACATATTATATCTTGATATGATAAGGCACTTCTTGTCCTTGTTTGGTAAAGGGATGTCGTATCATGTCATGGATAGGACATATGCCATTGATTGTTGGCTTATGCATCTCATGCTATAGATCTGGTTTTGTTTCTTTATTTTGTACTTTCTTTGTGGTACTTGCTATTTAGGGTCTGACCACACTGGTTTTGCATGGCCAAATTTAGAACCAGCACCGGAGGATCAAGCATACTTCTTCCTCACTGATGGTACATACCAGAAGGATGGCTGCTGAGGGTCACAAGTGGGTTTCTTGTTTCGCTGCTCATCTTTTGTAAATTATATTCTTTTAGGCATTTATAAAACTGACACCTATTAGACGATAAATCTGGATACTAGTTTCCTACATGGCTGTATTATATTTAGACTGCAGTTGACTCACTTTCATGTATACTGTTGATTGTGCATCTGACATATTCTTTTGTATTGCTAGATCTCTAGAACATTCGGATTCGATGTTTGGGACACCATACTGCTTATTTTAGAATGTTATATGTTATTTCTACTTGATTGAACGATTGAGATATCGAAGTTCTTGACCCTAGAAGACTTGATTGTAGTATGCACCCCTTGTCTAGTTACAACTAAGATCATCGTACGACGTATAGTACCTTGTATGGGGCAGCTGGCCATATTCGTCTCCATATTCTAGTACTGGGCATGACAAGCACTATGAGTGCGGTACTATGCACTATGCTCCATGCGATACTATACGTTATGCTCCTGCGGCACTAAGCACACACAATATTCATCATCCCTACCAAATCAGGTTTGAAGAGAACGAGTACGATATAGGGTAGGCGCATAACGCATAGTGCCGCATGGTGCCGCGAGCGTATAACGAATAGTGCCACATATCGCATAGCACATAATACCGTACGCATAGTACTTGTCATGCTCCAGTACCAAAATACGGAGACGTACATGGCCAGCTTTTCCGTACAAGGTATTATACGCCGTACGGCAATAACGGCTGTAACTAGACAATGGGGTGCATAATATAATCAAGTCACCTAGGGTTACAAAAAATATCTATTATCTCAACCAGTCAAGTAAAAAGTAGTAAACATAGAATATATACGACAAGAAAATAAGGCGTCCCAAATGACCTACCAAAATATTCTAGAAACCTGCTATTCAAAACAGGAAAAAGCTGACAGAGTAGCAAAAGTACATGATCATGATCATCTGCATTCTGATTAATTACAATAATATAACAAGAACAAAATGTCCAGACTTGTCATCTAACAGGTGCCGGTGGCTAAAATCCTAAAAGAGTAAAATATGCAATAACAAGCAGGGAAGAAAAAACCCACTCATGCCCTTTAGTGGACATCCCTCTGGTGCATGCCATCAGAATGGGGGAAATAAGTTGGATCTTCTAGAACAGGTTCAGAACCTGGCCATGTAAAACCAGTGGGGTTAAATCTCAAATAGCAAGTACCACAAAGGAAACACGAAATAGAGAAAAAAACTCCAAATAATAAATAAGTATAATATATGTTCTGCGTCGCAGCATCGGTCCATGTCTATCCTAGCATAATAGCCTAACCCTACAGCCAAATAAGGACAAGGGTTGAACCATCGTACTATGATAGTCCATGTCCCTAAACTACTAATCAGAATAATACAATCATAATCAAATCCATTATAATGACCTTTCATTTATACGGCTTACTATTGTGGAGTCTGAGTTATCTCAGAACAGATGCATAAAGAAATCCTCAGATCGTGAGCTGTTTAGCGGAGCTAACCGATCCATAGTATACACATAGAACATTATATATTATATACTGGTCCCTCAAAAGGACACTCTTCTTAGATCACATAGAATGCATTGTATAATATAAGTATTCGGATATTACCGTCCACTAGTGAGGACGTGACAAATATCCATAGGGGTCAGCCTTGCATGTCATGACGATAGTCTGAGGTGGCTAATGTGCACAATATTGAGATTTTATCCCTCATAATATTTTACCAATTTTAGTTGCCTAGATTAACCCTATGGTTATGTTGGAAATCATATGGCGTGGTCACATGATCAATCCTCCTATATGTCATACCGTAGTACGGTCCATGATAGATACGAATCCATTTTGTCAATTAATAGCTCAAATTGGATTCACCCAAGCGTGATGCAACAAACAATAAGTTCTAACCACACTTTGGTAGTTGACCCACATACCATGCCCATGCTGGAGAAATAATATGATGCTATCACATGTCGCTTAGTATAGGGGCATTCTCGATGCATAACCCAAAGCATGTAATTATATAGCACGTAGCAAGTTATGTCACACTTTAGTGCACATTGATCATGTAACGTATAGCACGTAGAAAAATTATATCAGCATGGATACAAGTATTCGAGTCAAATTACCAACTAATCAATGGGTCACATAAGTCTTGATCATATTGGAACACAGCTCACGTTATGCACCTAGCTGGTTAGTCATTTATGACATAGTCAATTCCTAGCATATGGTCATGTCCATCACAAGGTCGGGTCACTAAATCCATTCTTCCCTAGGATTAATCACAAACAATTATCAAGGTCATCAACATAGAAAAAGGAAATATTTAAATAAAATAGCTAAGCAGCATACACCAACTTGGCACATAAGACAGACGCCACATGGACTGTCGTCCGCATACTACTCCAAGTCGTATACTACTCCAGGCCGCATGATACTTCCATACAATCCTTGTACAAACCCTAATTCTAACAAAGTAAAGTTCTAAATCACTTAGAATCAAGTAATCCTCAAGACATAACAAATAGTTTTCGAAAAATAAGTTTTTAGAGATCAAATCCAAGAAAAACTCACAAAACCCATAAAAGCTCTAACTAAAAATATAGATCTAGGCTAATAAATCAATCAAACAAAAAATTCCAAGTACTAAGCATAATAAGAATCACACAACAAATAAAATAGATCAATAATATGGAGGGTTACTCCATTTATCATGGAAGATATACTTGCCTATGGAGAGGGAGAGAAAACCTAAGAGGGGGAAAATAAATGGAAGAATGAAGAGAGAGAAAGGTTTTGGTATATATATATGGATAGGGTTGGGTTAAACTATGGTTCAAACCATGACCAAGTCTTATCATCATATTAAACCCATGAATCCAACTTCTCAAAAATTGGTTTGGCCTATAACCAAACAAACAAATATGCCAACAAGCAGAATACGTTCCAAATACGTATATTGGAAACGGGCAGTGACATCTCTACTCACCTTAGAAAAATTATGTCACCGAAATTTGGATCCAAAAATAGCTAGAGAAGTCAGGACAAGCACGATACCAATTATAAGCTAATCTACACATGCAAACAACCACACGTAATAAAGCAAAGAAATATCACAACACATAGGTGATCAATGATCATAGAATCCGAAATACGAAGTACGAAATAATATACCTTTAGAAAAAAATAGGTGTGGGTACCGGGATCGAATGTCATCATCGCGCTCTTATGTCGTTTATCCTAAAGAGTGATGGCCCCAGGCAACCCGGACAAGAAAAATAGTCTGGTTCTTGGGCACCTTCTCCCTTCGGTCCAATATGGATACATGTTGCTCCTCGTAAGATAAGTCGTTACCAATGACTAATTTAGAGTGATCGAGAATATGACTCAGATCCAGAACATACCTAACTAACTGAGATATATGAATTACATTGTGTACCTCATGTAGCGAAGGCAAAAGGGCAAGACGACAACCAACATCGCCTACCAGCTCAAGAATATCGAATGGACCGATGTATCGTGGACTAAGCTTCCCATAAATCCTAAATCTTTTGACTCCATAGGTTGACAAAATCTGCAAGAACATATGGTCGCCAATAGAGAACTCTAAAGGCTTACGATGCTGATATGCCCAATGCCGATGTCGATCTTGTGCAGTCCGAAGCCGCTTTCTAATCTTCTTGACAACATTCACTGTTTGTGTGATCATTTCGAGCCCAATAGTTTTCTTTCACCATGTCATCCTATGCCAACAGTGACTTGCACTTTCTTCCATATAGTACCTCAAAGGGAGTCATCTGAATGCTTGCTTAATAATTATTATTGCATGAGAATTCGAATAGATGAAAGTAATCTTCCCAAGACCCGCCAAAGTCTAAGGTACAAGATCGTAGTATATCTTCTAACGTATGGATGGTTCTTTTCGATTGCCCGTATATTTTATGATGGTAAGTGGTACCGAATCTTAACTTGGTACCCAAACCCCGATGCGGGCTCTTCCAAAATTAAGAAGTGAATTTGGTGTCTTGATCCAAAACTATGCTTACTGGAACCCCGTGCTGCTTCACTATTTGTCACATGTACATCTCTGCCAACTGTTAGAATGTCCTACCCAAAAATGAATAAAGTGAGCCACTTTCACGAGACATTACACTATATCCCAAATTGCATCTTGAATAGATGGGGCTCTAGGTAAATTGGTTACAAAGTCCATTATGATATGCTCCCACTTCTACTCCAGAATAGGAAGCGGTTGTAATAATCCTGCCGGTCTCTACTTCTCGGCCTTCAATTGTTGAAATATCAGATATCGGGAGACAAACCATGCTATCTCCCACTTTATTCCATTCCAATAAAAGTGTTGCTTGATGTCTTGATACATCTTGGTGCCTCCTGGGTGAATTGAGTACTGGGAACTATGCACTTCGGTCATAACTTTATGTCATATATCTCTACTAGGTATACAAAGATGCTTTTTAAATCTTAGCGTTCCATCCGCATGAATCGTCAACTACTTCTGTAAACCAAAATCACACTCTGCTTGAAGCTTATGGACCTTCGCATCCTCTGCCTGAGTTGCCTTAATCCTCTCAACCAAAGTAGATTGAATATATAAACTGGACAACACACCTATGTCCTGTGGCAATACTATCTCTATATCTATTTCTTGAAGATCTTCTAGGATACATCGATGTGATGTCAACACGAATGCATTGCCTCTCATGCTAAGGGTGTCTGCTACTACATTAACCTTGACCGGATAGTACTGAAGTTCCATATCATAGTCCTTTATCAATTCTAGCCACCTCCATTATCTTATTTTCAAGTCCTTCTGAGTGAATACATACTTCAGACTTTTGTGGTCGTGAATAATTCTACCCGATCGCCATATAAGTAGTGCCTCCACAGCTTAAGTACAAACACCCCTGTCGCCTACTCCAAGTCGTGTGTTGAATACTTCTTCTCATGATCTCGAAGTTGCCGAGATGCGTATGCTATCACTATTTCGTGTTGCATCAATACACACCCAAGTCGATTGCAAGATGCATCGTAATATACCATAAACCCTCTAGAACCTACTGGAAGCATGAGGATTAGTGCCGAAATTAATCTCTTTTTTAACTCCTCGAATGCTACTTGACATTCAGTGGACCAATCAAATTTAACCTCCTTGCGTGTCAACCAAGTCAATGGTGCTGAGATCCTTGCAATATTTGACACAAATCTTCTGTATTATCCTACCAAGCCAAGAAAACTACGCACTTCTGCTAATGTCTTTGGAACTTGCCAACTTTTTATGGCCTCAACCTTTCTTTGATCTACTGCCTCTACTGCTCCTGAGATAACGTGACCCAAGAATGATACGTGCTCTAACCAAAACTCGTACTTGCTAAACTTGGCGTACAAGTAGTGCTCTCTCGGAATCTGCAAGACCTTCCAAAGATGCTCTTCATGCTCCTCTTTGCTACTGGAATATATGAGAATGTCATCTATAAACACCACCATGAACTGATCCAAGTATTGCATGAAAACCCGATTTATCAGATCCATAAATATTGTTGGAGCATTAGTCAGTCCGAATAGCCTAACTAAGAATTCGTAATGCCCATATCGAGACCAAAATATTGTCTTGGGTATGTCTTGCTCCCGAACTCTTACTTGATGATACCCCAATCGAAATTCGATCTTAGAGAAAATTTTAGCCTTGCTCAACTGATCAAACAAACTATCGATTCTTGGTAATAGTTACTTGTTCTTCATTATTACTGTATTTAATTACCTGTAGTCGATACATATCCGTGATGATCCATTCTTTTTATTCACTAGAACCATTGGCGCTCCCCAAGGTGATCCATTGGCTCGAAAGAAATTTCTTGCCATCAGCTCTTCTACGTGTTGGTACAATATGTCTAATTCGGATGGTGCCATTTGGTAGACCTTACAAGATATTGGTCCTGCTCCAGAAATCAAATCTATGCAAAACTCAACATCTCTCCCTGGGGGTAAACCGGGAAGTTTGTCATGAAAGACATCTTGAAACTCTTGGACTACCTCGGGAATATGCTCTTCTTTTACTACTGTTACTGCTGTAACTCTGTCTTTACACTGGTCTCACATAACTCTTTCAAGGATAAATTCTTCCATGCCTGGGATACTAAATAACACTCTACCCCAATAGCAATTTATCATAGCATGACCATTTCTCAGCCAGTCCATGCCTAGAACAATGTCAAAGTTATCCATAGAAAACTCGATCAACTTAGTGGGTAATAAACGCCCGTACACCATGATTGGACATACAACACACACTCCACTAACTTCTATGAGCCCATAACCAGTGAGTATATTCAACCTCTCTGCTAATGCCCCGAACTCCAATCCAATACGTGTCACAAATTATGCAGATACAAATTAATACGAAGCTCCTAAATCAAAAAATATTATTGCAGGAAAAGATGCGACATAAATGTTATCTGCCACTACATCACTAGATGCCAAAGCCTCCTCCAGTGATAAAGTGAATGCTTGCCCTTGGCCTTCTTGCGCTCCTTATTGTGGCCTCCCTTGGTAACGCTGTTGTGGCCTCTGCTGTCCCTGTTGTTGGTCCCTCTACCAGAATATTTGTGCATGCGTCAATAATGGACGCTGAGCCACTGGTTGTACTAATACCGTTGGCCCTCTGTACTACACTACCCCTGGTGCTGGTAGTGTCAAAAACTGCTGAGCTGGCCCTCCTTGCCTCTACATCACTGGGAAATTAACAATCTTGTGGCCCAGATCACCATACCATAAGCAAAGCCTATTTGCTGCTCTATACATGTCTCTAGTATGGCCTCCCTTGTCACAGTAGGTGCAACCCACATGCATCCCCTGGCATTGTTGTTGTTGTTGTTGCCTCGGCTGCTGTCGAGTTAAAACTATTATTATTGAATTCACCTTTCTTCGTGGCTTTGAGTCATAAATATGAACACCAGGGGATGGTGCTGACATTCAGGGTAGTGTCCCTCCTCCAATCTGATCATGAGACGTATTTTGGCCTCCTGTCCCAGCCTCCTGTCCCAGCTGACAATCTCTGTATGGTCAGCTCATGCCTCCTAGCTACTATCAACACTTTATCATAAGTCAGATAGTCATGCCCCTCTACACGTTGTAAAATCTCTAGGTGAAGCCCCTGGTGACACCTCATTGCTCTGTCCAACTCCGTAGCAACCATAGTCGGAGCAAATCTACTCAGCCTGCAAAACTCGGCTGCATATCCATCTACAGTCCGACCGGCCCATTTGAGAGTGACAAACCTCTGCTGGAGCTCATACTGAGCTACGACTCCAAAATACTTAGCCCAAAAAAGAGTCCTAAAACTGTCCCAAGAGATATGATATGCCTCAAGACAACCTCTACAAACACTCACCAATCACGAGCAAGGTCCTGAAGCTGAAGTCGAACTTGGTCAACTAGCTCATCATCCGGAACCTTTGATGCTGCCATAATAACTTTAATATCTTGGAGCATCTGTCATGATGGAGTCCTCCGTGCCATCGAAGTATCTTGTGTTAAGTCGGCAAAATCTGACCGACATCCCATAATCAGTCCTTTCGCTTCTCTTCAGAGTCGTCTATAAGCCCTAACTCAACAAGATATTATGTTCTTGTTGTTGAAACTATTGATGTTGTGGTACTGCTATCTGATGCTGCTGGGTATGCATCATTCCCCAGAGGATCTCTAATAATGCCGAAGTGTCAAGTACCGCTGATATTGCTGGTACTACTAGGGTACGGGGATCTCAGGGGTTGGTTTCTTAACGTGTCCAACTTCTGAATCTGACTCTGAGAAGGTGCTACCTCCCATTGTTGCCCAGGAGAACCCTGTCCAACCTTGCCTGCTACTCCAGCAACGAAAGAAGCCCTAAAGAAAAGGACAAAAAATATCAACAACATGACGAAAAGGATCAAGAAAATAATTGATTCGATCGTTAAGGAGGGCTTCGAGAAGAACAAAATCAGGATTTTAACGACACATGTTTTATTAAGACTCCTATGACCATAACACCCCAAAAGTCTAAAAATACAGACCTGCATGGGCCACCATTAAAACTTTTTCATGCCCCAGTACCTACCGGAATACAAAGACGGACATGGCTAGCTACCCTATATAAGGTACTATACGTTGTACGACGATCAAGGTTGTAACTATACAACTGGGTGCATACTACAATCAAGTCACCTAGGGTTATAAAGAAAATCTATTGTCTCAACCAGTCAAGTAAAAAGTAGTAAACATAGAATATATATATATGATAAGGAAGTAAAGCGTCCATAATGTCCTGCCAAAATATTCTAGAAACCAGCTATGCAAAATAGGAAAAAGCTGGCAAAGTAGCTAACGAGCACAATCATGACCACCTGCAGTCTGATTAATTACAACCATATAATGGGAACTAAATGTCCAGACTTGCGAGCTTACAAGTACCGGTAGCTAAACGTCCAAAAGAGTAAAATATACAATAATGAGCAAGGAAGAAGAAATCCACTCGTGCCCTTCAGTCACCATCCGTCTGGCGTGCGCCATCAGGAAGGAAAAAATAAGATAGATCTTCTGGAACTGGATCAAAACCTGGCTATGCAAAACCAGTAGGGTTAGACCCCAAATAACAAGTACCATAAAGAAAGTACGAAATGGAGAAATAAAACCCAAATAATTGATATGTATAATATAGGTTATGCGTCGTGGCTTCGGTCCATGTCTATCATAGCATAACAGCCTAACCCTACAACCAAACAAGGATAATGGTTGAACCATCGCACTATGATAGTCTATATTCCTAAACTTCTAATCAGAATAATACAATCATAATCAAATCCAGTTATAACGGCCAATCACATATACATCTTACTATTATCGAGTCTGAGTTATCTCATAATAGATGCATGAAGAAATCCTCAGATCGTGAGCTATTTAGCGGGGCTAACCGAGCCATAGTGTAAACATAGCACATTATATATTATGCACCGGTCTCTCGTAAGGCCACCGTACTTAGATCACATAGAACGCATTGTATAATATAAGTATTCAGATATTTTCGTCTACTAGTGCGGACTTGACCAATATCCATGGGGGTCAGGCTTGCACGTCAGGACGATACTCTGAGGTGGCTAAAGTGTATGATCTCGGGATTTCAACCCTCCTAATATTTTACTAGTTTTAGTTGCCTAGATTAACCCTATGGTTATGTTAGGAATCATATGGCGTGGCCACATGATCAATCCTCATATATGTTATACCGTTGTATGGTCAACGCTAGATAGGAATCTACTTTGTTAATTAATAGCTTAAACTAGATTAATACAAGCATGATGCAACAAACAATAAGTCCTAGCCACGCTTTGGTAGTTGACCCACATTCCATACCCTTGCTAGAAAAATAATATAATGATATCACATGTCGCATAGTATAGGGGCATTCTCGATGCATAACCCGAAGCATGTAATCATATAGCACGCAGCAAGTTATGTTGCACCTTAGTGCACATTGATCATGTAACATATAACACGTAAAAAAATTGTATCAACACGGATACAAGTATTCGAGTCAAATTACCAACTAATCAACGTGTAACATAAGTCTTGATCGTATTGGAACACATAGCTCATGTTATGCACCTAGCTAGTTAGTCATTTATGACATAGTTAATTCCTAGCATATGGTCATGTCCAGTACAAGGTCAGGTCACTAAATCTATTTTTTACTAGGATCAATCATAAACAATTATCAAGGTCAACCACATAGAACAAGAAAATATCCAAATAAAATAGCTAAGCCGCATGCACCAACTTGGCGCATGAGACAGACTTTGCATGAACTGTCGGTCGCATACTACTCCAGGCCGTATGCCACTTCAGGCCACATGCTCTTCCAGGCCGCATGCTACTCCAGGCAGCATGCTCTTCCAGAACGCATGCTACTTCAGCAGCATGCTACTCCAGGCCGCATGCTACTTCGTCTTCTCCAACAGCAGGTTCGACCATGGCGGAAACTCCGAAACTCAAATCTTGTTTCTTTCATAGAATCCTCGTACGAACCCCAATTCAAACAAATTAAAGTTATAAATCACTTAGAATCAAGTGCTCCTCAAGATAGAACAAATAGTTTTAAAAAATAATAAGTTTTTAGAGATCAAATCCAAGAAAAACTCACAAAATCCATAAAAGCTCTAACTAAAAATGTAGAGCTAGGCTAATCCATCCATCAAAACAAAAAATTCCAAGTACTAAACATAATGAGAATCACACAACAAATAAAATAGACCAATAATATGGAGCATTTTTTTATTTCTCTTGCAATGTGTACTTGCCTATGGAGAGGGAGAGAAAATCAATGAGGGAGAAAAGAAATGGAAGAATGATAAGAAAGAAAGGTTTTGATATATATATATATATATATATATATATATATATATATATATATATATATATATATATATATGGATAGGGTTGGGTTGAACTATGGTTCAAACCATGACCAAGTCCTATCCTCATATTAAACCCATGAACCCAACTTCTCAAAAATTGGTTTGGCCTACAACCAAACAAACAAAAATATCAACAAGCAGAAATACGTTCCAAATACGTATATTGGGAACGGGGAGTGACAGTATTGTAGGCACATAATGCAACGTGCCATATGGCGCGTAGCATATAGTACCGCACGTATAGTGCAGCATGCACATAGTGCATAGTGTCGTATGGCACATAACATATAGTGTCGTATGCATATTACCGCAGTCGCATAGTGTATAGTGCCATGCGCATATTGCCGCATGCATAGTACCACTGGCGCATAGAACATAGTATCACGTGTATAGTGCCGCATAAAGGCTGTTTTGACTGTTTCATGGCCTGTTTTGCTGGATTTTTTGCTAGAATATCAAAAATCTTAAAACATAAAAGTTGTAGATCTTTGTCTTGGTTTTCTTAATCTTTTTGAATCACCCTATTTAGAGTTCAGGTAAAAGATAGTTATCCCCAACTTGCTAAAAGGTGTCAAAATTATCAAGAACGCATAAAACTGTTTCATGCGAAGCATTACCTGTTTGGTTATTTTTGTCCGTTTTTCTATTTTTTGATCGTTTGGATTCCTTAACTTAATTTTGTGATTTTGTACGTAAAAATTTAATTTAGAACTTTTATTGTTTCTAATCTTCTAAATTTTATTTGATTGGATTTCACTTGTGTTTTGAATATGATATTGTACTTAAGAACTTATGTTGCTTGAGGCATTCTAGTTTAGAACTGTAGGATCAATTAGAGTACTTGATTGAGTTTTACGATAAAGTACTGATTATACACCTGACCTGATACACATTCTACAATGTGACCAGATGATGTCACTTGACTGACTGGTTGACCCTAGATCCTGACTTGACTACTTGTATTTGTGCCGATACTTCTTGACTTTGCACTAATTATGTTATCTAACCTGTGCACTGAGGTGCTACATATGCTCTTCAGTGCTATGTCATATATATATTCTTGATACATGATTGCTAGCATAATATACCGAGAAATTTTGTACGAACATTCATGTAGTTAGTCAGTGTAGCATGGTTAGGATGTTCGATTGATTATTGTATTACATTCAGAATAAATCTAGATTGGGACCATAGGAACCCATATAAATTTATACTTAGAATACTCGTACTGCGGTACGATATCTAGGAGGATGATCGTGTGACCACGATACACGATTCCAAATAATTGTAGGGTTAATTAGGTAAATAAAATTTATAGTAGCATTGGGAGAAAATGAGATCCCAAGATCGTACATGCTGGTCATCCTCGGATATTGTATATCTTCCACATTAGTGGAGTACAATATATTACTATTATTATATTACCGAGCCAACATCTCCTTATAGAGGAGATAAAACTGTTACTGGTCTGTTTAGCGGACGGCCTTACGAGGGACTGGTGCACATTATACTTCATGATGCATTATACTTGGCTTGGCTAGCCAGCTGTGACACTATATGCCCTTCAGCAATTGCATGATCTAAGGATCCATTGCATTACTGGGATAACCCAGATACCATATAACAAGTCATAGGACTGATTAGCCATTTTAATTGGACTCTTTATATTTAATGTAGCCTAGGTACATGGACTATCGTGGTAAGACGATCTAACCATTGTTCTTGTTTGGTTGTGGGTTTGGATTATTGTGCTATAATAGGCTATAGATCGAAGCTACGATATAGATATATTAGCCTGTATTATCGCATATTAGACTCATATATCTGATTTTGTATTGTACCATCTGTTAGTAGTCTAATGACATGGACTATAGTGGTATGGTTGTCCAATACTTGTCCTTATTTGGTTGTAGGATTGGGCTATGGTGCTATAATAGGCTATGAACCAAAACAACGATGTGTTAGCCATTTAATATCAAAACGAGAACTGGGATAACTAGATTTGATTAACAAACTAAGAGAGTACAAAGAAGAGTCCTCGGAGGCAATCTAAGTACAAATTTATTTTATGGGAGGGTAACGATGGAGGGTTAGGATTGTAGCAACTCACTTTACTCTATGGATAATCCGATACGGAGGCACTTCTCTCTCCCTTGAGTGTTGATTCGCAGATAGCCAGCCAGCTTTTTGTCCGGGTCTGGTACCCTACTATTTATAGTCATATTTATAGCCGCATAGATTTTGGGCCGCATGGATGGTGGGGTTTCCCACGTATTCCCTCTAAAAGGGAGGGAGCTACAACTATGCATGGGAATACAGGCTCCGATGCCACGTGAACATCCGTTGGAATTTTATTATTTGCTGAGTATATGGGCGGTCTCAACTGTATATGCGCGACTTGGTCAAATGGACACATGATCGCTATTTGGTTGGAGAGGACCACTCAGTTGTAACAGCAAGACATGGTCGACGTGGAATCTGGGATACATATGGCCAAAGACGCTCGGGCATTACGGAGTCTGGAACGCGCAGGATCAGAGATGCATAGACCGCATAAAGTTTGAATAGCATAGGCCAGATTCACATGGGATGCATGGAGTCTGGGATGTTTGGGCTAGAGACGCATGGACCACATGGAGTTTGGGACGCATGGGCCAGAGCCACATAGGTTTTTTTTTTCGTATTGTCCACGTGGCTCTGCACCATCCTTGGGACTTCTGACTCTTAGCGTATTTTTGTCCTTCGAGGTGATCAAAAAAAAATCTTTTTTGTCAGAATTCTGTGTCAGACGCGATCTTTGTTGTCAGGACGTCATGTCAGGTCAACTTGCAGCCAGTTGTCAGGATGCTTGTTTAGACCGCATGTGTGTCCCTTTTCTGGGCCACATGGTGTCCATGCAGTCCATCATTTGTTAAGTTTTATTTGGGGCGCATGAACATTGGGCACATGGACGCATCTTTTCCATACTTCTACAAGACCCCTTCAAAGTTTTTAAACTGATAAGTTTAAAATACTTTGAATAAGAAGCATGGATGGGGTATGTCCCGGCCGCATAGACATTAAGTCACATGGGCGAACACTGCCAGGCTGACCCTTATTCATTAACTGCCATATTTTGTCTTGACCCTAGGGTGAATTTTGTTCAAATTCTGAGCCGTTATTTTCACACGTATCCCAATACTGGCGACTTATGAGGGAGACCAACCAAACGTAGCTGTCATTGGATGAGGGTAGAATTCAAAGGGTCTATTTTCATCTTTTTGTGCCCTATAAATAAGGGTTTGAGGGGAAGAAAGAGAACTTCTTATTTTTGCTGAGTTCTATCGTCCATATCTTCTCTGCCTACTCTTTCTCCGTGTTCGGTCATCTTCACAAGGCATCTTTTATGTCCCCTAAGGTCTCGTCTTCTTCCAAGAAGGCCATTGGCAAGGGGAAGCGCCATGCCTCATCATCTAGGGCCGAGGATGAGGCCCCATCCTTTTCATCTTGACGTTCAGCCGTCCATCCACGATAAGGATGGGTGGAGGAGAACTCTGGACACAATTTTTTTTGCACCCGGTCCATTATACGAGTCCTCGTATATAACCATACCGCATGCTTTATATACCGCATGCTTTATGCACGTATCTCCTTTTGGCTTCGTGCATAAGCCTTGACTCGGGCAGCATGGAGGCCCTGTCACGGTTTTGGCCGCATGGGGATTCTGCCATGGGTTGGCCGTATGTCTCATTTCTTGACTTGGCCGCATGCCATCTTGATGTCTCTAATTCTTACTTTTTTATTTTGTAGTAATTTTTCCTGTGGCTCCGTTGGGAGATGTACTGATTGGGCGGGCTTTCGTAGACGCTTCTCATCCATTGTTTACGCCCTCAGACGCTTGTTTCTTCAATTTTCTGGCAATATACATTAATAATTTGGAGGACTCTGACTTCTCTTCTGTTTGTATTCGCACCTTCTTTTCATTTTAATGAACAAAAAAATTACTTTCATTGCTGTTGTGATATTTGTGGTGCTAGTGCTAGAGGTAATATAGATGTAACACCATAATGTAGCTTTTTAAGGATATCCCCTAGAGAATTTTGGTGGACCTATTATCCTTTCGCGCACTTGGGGTACGAGTAATAGATTCAAAATAAATCCTATCAGAGGTAATATGGACGTGATAGGTTTTATGGATTTTAAAGATATTTTGTTAGAGAATTTTGGTAGACATATTACCCTTTTGCGCACTTGGGGTGCGAGTAATAGATTTGAAACAAACCCTAACAGAGGTAATATGGACGTAATAGGTTTTGTGGATTTTAAGGACATCTCGTTGGAGAATTTTGGTAGACCTATTACCCTTTTGCGCACTTGGGATGAGAGTAATAGATTCGAAACAAACCCTATCAGAGGTAATATAGATGTGATAGGTTTTGTGGACCCATTACTTTTTGTGCTCATTAGTGCAAGTAATAGGTTTGAGACAAGCCCTGCTAGAGGTAATATGGACATGGCAGTTTTTGTGGACTTAACACCGCGGGCATACTCCAAAATGGGTATGAGTGATAAGTTGGAAGAAAATTGATATCATAGGTAATATGGACGTAATGATCGATAGCTAAGACCCAAAGAGTTTTCTAAGAGGTTATTTGAACATGGAAAACTCAGCTTGGGAGAGATGTTAGAACGATAGTTCAAAGGTAATATGAATGTGAACCAATATTCGAGAAACTCGTTGATGAGTAATTTGCTGAGTGTGGTCAATCTGAACATAAAGATAGACCTGAGGATTGTATCGCTGGAAATATTGGTGGGACGATAGCTCAGAGGTAATATGGACATGGCAGACTCCGTCGGAGTAGTGTATTAGAGCGACAATCAAAAGTTTTTGTGGACATGAACTAACACCCAGGAAGATACGATGTAGTTTGGTAATAGAGGAGTACTAGTCCAATTTAGACGTAGTACTTTTTGAGAAACTTTACGTAGATAGGCATCAAGAGCAAGTCATCGTTGGATTTTGCTAGCCGGTATGCGTCGTTGGAAAATACGATTTCCACAACGAACGGGCCTTCCTATTTAGGTTAGAATTTGTCGGCCATCTTATGAGTCATAATAATCGGTCTTCTTACTGTTTGGATGTTGTCACCCACTTAAACATTCTCTATTTTATTTGCTTGTTGAAGGCTCCAGAGAGACACGCTTGATACAACTCTATGCGTTGTTGAGCTAAGAGTCATTTCTCGTCGAGTGCTTCCAACTCTTGTAACCATCGGCGGTAGTTGTCGTCCGTGGTTAGTTGGTTGGAGAGAGCTACTCGTAGTAAGGGAATTTGGATCTCCCGCGAGAGAACCACCTCACTTCCATACACCAAAGAGAATGACGTGTTCCTAGTAGCTGTTCGAACTGTTGTATGGTAGGCCCAGAGACATTCACCAAAGTTCTCGTTCCAGTCGCATTTATTGGAAGACACGAATTTCTTGAGGAGCTTGATGATGGTTTTGTTGAACGCTTCTGCTTGATCGTTTGCTGCCGGATTATATGTCATGGAGGCTATATTTTAGATTTGGTTCTTGTCACAAAACCGATAAAAGACGTGATTTGCGAGCTGTGGACCATTGTCATGGACGATCCTAGGCGGCAAGCCAAAACGATATATAATGTGATGCTTGACGAAGTTAATCATGTTTACTATTTTGACTTTAGCAAGCGGAACAACTTCCGTCCATTTGGAGAATTAGTCGATGATCGCCGGGATGAACCAATATTCTTTTGATGAAGGCGGACTGATTGGCCCGATGATATCCATTTTCCATGCCTCAAACGGCCAAGATGCTACCGTTTGGTGTATGAACTCAGATAGCTGGTGGATAAAGTCTGCATGGATTTGACATGCTTGGCACTTCCTTGCGCAATCGACCGTATCTGCTACCATTATCGGCCAATAGTAGCCCATTCTAGGAAGACTGCCCTGTAGCTTTGGACTGGGTTGATGTGCCCCGCAGACACTGTCGTGAGCTTCATGGAGGGCATATTTTGCGTCTGCATTCGATAGGCATCAGATCAGAAGGATGTTTGAGGACCGATGGTACAATATTTTTGTCTCCATGTTGTAATATAAATGGAGGGAGTGTCTTCTGATTGAAGTAGCTTCCTATAGATTTTCAGGAAGAATTCTATAGACTGCATCATCAATGAATGGAAGCCTCCAATCTTGAGTATCGGTGTCGACCTTCGCTGTATAACTGAGGCATAAGCATAGGTTGCTTTTGGGACAGACCAGCTCTTAACCGATCACTGTGATTAACTGAATGGTGTTTTCTGGGACTACGAAAGAAGCAGTGAGGCCGGCTAAACGTCCACCTTAATATTTTACAACCGAGAGGCATGCTCAATAAAGAATATCTCAAAATTCACGATGATGATGTGTACATCTTGGTGGTAGAGGATCAAGTCTTCATTTCGGACTTTATATACTTCCCTAACTTGATTAATGATAAGGTGAGAATCACCGTAGGCTTCCAAGTACTCTACTACGACTTGTTTGGCGAGCTGGAGTCTGGTTATTAGGGCATTATACTCTTTCACATTATTGGAGCATGGTTCTATGATAAAGTATGCATGATTGATGACGAGATCGTATGGGAAGATCAATATTATCCCGACCCCAGTGATGATGTTGCCTTTGGACCCAGCTCTTGAATCACCATCAAAGAACATTCGTCAAACCGCTTCATGTGAGGTAGCATTGGTGTATGCTACTTCGTATAGAATCTTTTCGTAAAGCATTAAGGTTTCTGACCCCGGATGGGCTGCTAGAAAGTCGGCCAATGCCTAACCCTTGACGGGCCTTTTGTGGGACGAATACCATATCATATGGAGATAATAGTATTATCCAGATAGCCAAGCAGGAACTGAGTTCCCCAGGTTTGGTTATAAGGACCCTGAGGGAGTTGACTCACGAGATTACAAGAATGGTCTGTCCAGTCATGTAGTATCAAGTTTTCTGGATGGCAAATACCAGTGCAAGGCATTCTTTCTCGATGACGGTATATCTATGCTCTGGGCCAACCATTATCCGGCTGAGGTAGTATATGGCCTGCTTGTGACCTGAATCATTATTATAGGCTAATAGGGCACCAAGAGAGTGATCCATTGCACGTACATAGAGCATGAATGGATTTTCTATTCTTTGATATTGTCGAATGCTCGTTGGCACTCTTCATTCCAAACAAAGGAGACACCTTTCTTCATGAGCTGTGTGAACGACTGATAACGTCCAAAGAGTTTTGATATGAACCTCCTGATATATGCCAACCTCCCTTGGAGGCCACAGAGTTCCCGGAGGTTCCTTGGCGGATTCATCTCCAGGATAGGCTTGGTCTTGTCGGGTCTATGTGAATACCCCAAAAAGTGATGACGAAACCCATAAATTTGGAGCTAGAGACTCCCAGGAAGGACTTGGTAGGGTTCATCTTGAGGCGATATGCATGCATTAAGTCTAACGCAGTCCTCAGATCTTGGAGGTGATCATCTTTGGAGCGAATCTTGACGATAATTTAGTCGACATAGCATTCCACCGTCTTGCGTAGATGCTCACAAAAAATGGTGCTCATAGCTCGCTGATATGTAGCACCTACGTTCTTCAGGCCGAAAGGAATGACCGTATAGTAGTATATGCCTAACGGGGTTCAGAATAACGTATGTTTCTCATCGTCGTAAAACTTCTTGATTTGGTTTTAGCCTGAAAAACCATCCATGAAGGACATGCACTCGAAGCCACAAGTATTGTCGATTATTACATCGGTGATTGGAAGTAGAAATTCGTCTTTGGGACATGTCATATTTAGATCACAAAAGTCGATACAGACTTCGATATTCTCATTATTCTTAATGACCGGCATGGTGTTGGCTACCCAGTCGGGGTGTTGTTCTTCACGGATAAAACCACTAGCTATCAGCTTGCTAACTTCAGCTTCGATGAAATCCATCACGTCTAGCCAGAACCGTCATTGTTGTTGCTTGACTGGTTTGGCATATGGATGAATATTGAGTTTGTGGACCGCAATTTGGAGGTCCAATCCTGGCATATCTTCGTAACTCCAGCCAGAGATATCGATGTATTCCCTGACGAGTTATAATAGGGATTCACGGCCTTCGTCGGGCAGACTTTTGCTGACGAAGATAGGCTTTGGGTAGGTCTCGTTACCTAGATCGACTTGAATGAATTCGTCCTTGGTAGGAGGCTTTCGCTGATTAAATCATATCTTCCATTGTGAACCCAGGTGTTGGGCCCAAGGTTCCATCTTAAAGAGCTCGGATGGATCTTCATTGTCTTCCTCAAGGTCGGTAGACACTATATTGGAGGATAGTGTTTGTCTGAGCATGTTCCTGATGCTGATGTCAGAGACACAGGCTGAAGATTCTGAAGAGTACGAACGCTCATCTTCTTTATCTGATCCCTCGGGGGTTATAGGAGGCATACATATCCTAAGCCATGCTTAGTCTTATGATAGTAATCCTCGGGCTTGCCCGCGAGGGAGGAAAGTCATAAAGGCGATCTTTGGCCTTTGCCATAGTTTAATCCTTTAGTGACCTCCAGATTGTATTCCATCTTTTGGATAAGATGTAGGGTTTGTGAGTTGCACCGGTAGAGTGGCATCCTGCCTACCTCGGAATCTGGTTTTACTTTATTTGGGATAAAGGACCGGGGCCCTTCCACTCTGCCGAAGATGATGATCTTATCTTCCTTCTTCCTAGGTGGGACTAAGAAATTCAAATCCTGACTAGAGCGAAGCCGATGCATAGTATAGGTAGTGGTCACTTGTATGTACAAGTGAAAGCCCAGACCATGCTCTAGGGAGTAGAGTATACTTATATGCATACCCTCCGAGTAGTTCAAAGATAGACCATTTTTTAGGAAATAAGGTATCTCTTCCAGCGGAATTACATCATCATGGGAAGGGATATTGACATTGGCGGATATATATTCCTCCATCTCATTCTTCTCCTCGGCTACCCCAAGCATAAGTGACGACTTTGGTATTTTTCTGCATAATTTTACCATCAGAGGTCCGGAAGTCACAGCGGCGGTTGGGTCTTCCTTTGGTGGTTGACTCGGCCTAGAAGGCGAACAACCTTTGGTTCTGAGGGCATGGATAGGGTAGAATATCCTTTTGATGGTCGATTCGATCTGCGAAGGCGGACAACCATTGGATCTGGCAACGCTGAAGGTACCGGAGATTCAGGCACCTTCTCGCATATTTTGACGATGAGGGGTGCAGCCACATCAGGAGTGCGAGCCTTGAGGAGGATTCTCATAGGCTCCTCGGGTGCTGTTATGGCCTCGGCTTCATCGTCGGCTTCGTTGCCACCTTGATCTTGGCAGACTTTCTTTTAGAGGATCGAGTCAGAGTAATAGATCTCGATACCCTTAAACGGATCAACGTCAGCGAACTCTATTTTGACGAAACCATATTCGTCTATATATTTTAGGCACTGGTGGAGGATGGATGGTACGATCCTATGTTCATGTATCCATGGACACCCTAAAAAGACATTGTAGGACGTATCTATGTCTATGACATAGCATGTGACTTCTGTTTTTAAGTTGCCGATCTGGCATTTTAGGCAAATTTTGCCCAGAGGGTAACTCCTTCCCTTGTTGAAGCCACTGATGGCAGTATTGGTGGTCACAAGATGCATCAGGATCCCCAGGTCAGAAGCAAACTTCTCGTGATGATATTGATAATATATCCTGTGTAGTACAGGGTCGATCATGCCAATTTTCTTGAGAAACTTGTCCTATTGCGAGAAGGTGATATTGGGTTTCGCATTCATGGCGTTGTTGCAATATGGACAAGCAGCAGGATCTTCGGTTGGCGGCTTGACTTGCGCCAGGTAAACATCAACATTCGGCATTCCCTCACTCAGGGCAGCCTAAGTGTCTTTAGAGAACCGGAAAAGCTCAAATAGTGATAATTTTGCCGGAGTATAGGCTAATTGTGCTAAGATATCAAAATTATAGGGCCTCTCTAGCCCTTGCAGTGTAACCTTGTGCAACGGCTTATCGAAGCACGTCACTTTCTATTTGGACTTGACCACGGTAGGGGCTGAGATGGCCCAGAACCAGTGGTGGTAGGCACGACAAGCGAGGGCATATCGCTGTGCTTTGGTTGGTATATTGCACCTGACCTTGTTGCACCTACTGCCAGCTCTTCAGCTGAGGAGAAAACTGTATAACAGTCTTAGATTTCTTGCCTTTGGATTTGGCGATAGAGGATGTTGCCGGCTGGGTCAAGTCTGGTATGTGGTCAGGATGGACCCACATGACCTCCCCACGTGGTATGGCAAGAGGTATTAGCCATCTTAGGGGCCGAGACTACTCCGTCTTGGGATTCCGTCGGTGGAAAGTTGCCAGACTGAAGGGATACCATGTTGGCGGCAACCATCACATCATCGAAGTCCAGGAAAAGAGCCATGGTGTCTATCAGACGTTGGATGTACTACTTTAGGGTATAGCACTCCTGTATCGGGTGATGGACGTAGAGGTGGAAGTGACAGTACTTTGGGTAGAAAATCTCTGCCGCCTCAGACTAACGTCTGACGTTGTGCTCATTTAGTGTTATGTTTTGGCTCTTGAGGCCTATCATGAATGGATCAGCCATAATTATCTAGCTCCAACATTAACTACTATAATAATCCACACTGGCTGCGCTCATTCAGTGTTCAATGTTATATCTACATATTTTTCTTCAGACCTTTGAAGAGATGAATAGATGCCATTGCTGCAGCTTTCTGGTTTTTAAAGTATGTCGGTATCACCCAAATATGTGTACTAACCAAGGAAAGATCATCTGAGAGCTTCTAGATCCATCCTGCTTAATATGCTACAGCTGATAATGCATAGAACTCTAAGAGTAAAGACTACTTCTTCGACTTCCATGATATAGCAACACCACTCCAGGAGAAGTCACATCCTCATGTGGATCTTTCACTCTTCTTTCCTTAGTAATCGGACTTAACTTCCCCTTTACTCCGAATCTCATAACTTCTCGCATGGGCGAGACCTTCAGAAAAATATGGTCACCTTTGAAAAACTCAAGAGGTCGTCGGTGAATATCGGCATAACTCTTCTGCTGGCTTTGTGCTACTTTTAGTTGCTCTCGGATCAACCGAACCTTTTGGACTATTTATTCTACCAATTTATAGCCCAAGTATTTGACGCTCTACAACTTCATTCTAGGAGATCGGTGACCTATACTTTCGCCCATATAAAGTCTCGTACGGAGCTATTTAGATGTTGGACTGGTAACTGTTGTTGTATGTCACCACGGGATACTTACCCCACAGCGATGCTATCCTTTCCAGGATCTTCGTTGGGTCATTGGCGGAGCTAGCTTTTGATTGATTTTATAGTCTCGAAGATAACTGTATCTCATCATTCGATGACCTCAAGCGTCTATTCCTTAACAAATTCTATGAGGTAGGAAATGATATGACGATGTCTTCTCTGATGAACGTCGCCCAGGAGAAAAAGGAACTAACACGAAACTACATCAAACAGTTTTGACAGGATGTGCTAAGGTCTGCGCCCTCTATTGACCCGGTTGAACGAATGATGTAAATGCTAGAGGCACAACAAAAGAGGGATGAGGCCCGATCGGACAAATTCGAGAAGAATCTAGAGGCCCGATTTGGGATCCAGCAGAAGCAGGTGGACGCTCTGCAAAAAATTGTTCAGACCTTGGCTTCTAACCAATCCTCAACAACAATGGTGGCACCGGTGGAGCCAGCGACAGATGAAGTCGAAGTACCCCAGACCGCAAAGAAGAAGGATGTGACTGCCTTCGACTTTGCCGACTTCAAAAATTTCTGCAACACGTCCTTCCGAGGGACGGAGCTACTTTGAGATTACCACGGGATACTTACCCTGCAAAGATGCTATCCTTACCAGGATCTTCTTCGAGTCATTGGCGGAGGTAGCTTTCGATTGGTTTTTCAGTCTCTATGATAACAGTATCTCATTATTCGATGACCTCAAGCGTCTATTCCTTAAAAATTCTATGAGGTAGAAAATAATATGACGATGTCTTCTCTGTTGGTCGTCGCCTAGGAGGAAAAAGAACTGATACAAAACTATGTCGAACGATTTTGACAAGATGTGCTAAGGTTATCTCCTGGCAATCCTGAGATACCTTTACATCCTCTTTGTGAGTCTAGGTATTCCGGGCACACGGATGCGCATGTACTGTGTTAGCTCCCTAGCCTGGGGTTCGTACAGAAACTTGCCTCGAGGAACCGGTAGAAGACTTTTGAGACTGACCCTGTCCATTGGTTCATATGGACTGGATGCAAGGGTCAGTCATGTATAACTTTTTGTTAGAGGCTCACATAATAACTAGCGATACATGTTGGCGGTCGGTCGTATGAGCAGTTGCTTGGGCTTAACGTGCTCGCACTGCTCTGGATTTTTTCAGCCTAGCTACCGCAGGCGTGTAGTATAAAGAGTCCAGTTTTGGGTTTTCACAATTCTCAATGGGTCGCATAAGATCTATGTCGCATGAGATACGGTCAAAAATAGAAGTTATGTTGCTATTGGGGCCAAATGCGACCTTCCATCTGTGGTTGTGAGTTGATATCGCATAGGAAGTCTTATGAGGCCTCCTCTTTAGTCGTATAGAAGCTCTCTTTACACCAGGACATCTGGCATCATAGTATTTTCCTCTGCCAGAGTTTGGGTGCTAAACAGTCTCTACGTCAGCCCGGGATGCCGCATAGATGTCGATGTTATAGGTTATTATCGACGACCGTCATGGGCAATAGAGTGGGAAGTTGGAAGCATCTCCTCCGTAGCTGGGTGGGATGCAGCGATCTTGGCCACACACATTCTGTGGGTCTTCGAGTAGGGAGCACCCTTTTGGCTGGAAGAGGTTGCCGCATAGACAGTGGCCGCATAATGTGCGGTCCCTTAGGCATGAAGAGAGATGAGCTCATGCTTCGTAGCTGGGTGAGGCTCAGAGGCCTTTGCCACCCACGTCCTGTGGGTCTTCTTGGGCTTTGCTTTCCTTGGAGAAGGACCCGAGCTGTCCCAAGAGAGAATGTCCTCGAATACTTGCTAGTCGAAGCGGACCACCACCATCTTTTGTGTCGAGCCGAGCTTGGCCGCATCAGACTACGTCAACGACTTCTCAACAGAGGAGAAGGTAGTCCCCAGCAGAGTCGTCATCGAGTTTGCCATTTAATATCAAAACGAGAACTGGAAGAACAAGATTTGATTAATCAACTAAGAGAGTACAAAGAAAAGTCCTATGAGGCAATCTAAGTACAAATTTATTTTCTAGGGGGTAACAATAGAGGGTTAGGAGTGTAGAAACTCTATTTACTCCGTGGATCTCGGAGTCCATTCCTTGAGAATCGTTGTCTTCTTGGAATATCAGGTTGTTGCATACATCCAGGGGACACTACCCCCAACTTGGGCCACCCCAAGAGGTTCTGAGGAAGAACTACCCTAAGGGGCTGACAGCTTCTTCCTAGAGCAAATTTCTTGGAAGATGCCTTCCACAGGTGCTGTTGTCAGCCCTCCGGGTAACGCCTTGGCAATGCAGTGGTAGAGAGCATCAGACTAGAGATGTTTGACTACTTTTCTCCCTTGGTGGCGGGAAGTTTTCTAGTTGAGTAGCATGAGACGAAGGGCAACTCCCCCTCCTCAGATACTTGCACCTGATCTCCGGGTTATTGTCGAGGAGGTACTTTCTGGTGCAGTCGCTGGAAGGCCAGGTACCTATCTGTGAGTAATATTGATTTTTTTGTAGCAGCAGTTGATAATAATGTTGGCACAGCTGTGCCTCGAAGAGGGCACATCGCATGCTATAGTTGTTTCCCTTGCTTTGCGTTTGTGAGTAATCACGTCACGCAAATTATGCTAAGGGTGTTTTACCTTTACATCCTCTTTGTGAGTCCAGGTATTCCAGGCACACGGATGCACATGTGCTATGTTAGCTCCTTGGCCTGGGGTTCATACAGAAACTGGCCCCGAGGAACCGGTAGAAGACTTTTGAGATTGACCATGTCCATTGGTCCTTGTGGACTGGATGCATGGGTCAGTCCTGTATAACTTTTTATCAGAGGCTCGTGTAATAACTAGCGATACCTGTTGGCGGTCGATCGTATGAGCAGTTGCTTGAGCATAACGTGCTCGCACTGCTCTGGATTTCTTCAGCCTAGCTACAGCAGACGTGTAGTATGAAGAGTCAAGTTTTGGGTTTTCATAATTCTTAATGGGTAGCATAGGATTTGCTTCGCATGAGATACGGTCAAAAATAGAAGTTATGTTGCTATTGGGGCCAAATGCGACCTGTCATCTGCGGTTGTGAGTTGATACCGCATAGAAAGTCTTATGAGGCCTCCCCTTTAGTCACATAAAAGCTCCCTCAGCACCTGGACATCTGGCATCATAGTGTTTTCCCCTGCCAGAGTCTGGGTGCTGAACAATCTCTATGTCAGCCCGGGATGCCGTATAGATGTCGATGTTATGGGTTTTTTTCCAACGACCGTCATGGGCAATAGAGTGAATAGTTGGAAGCGTCTGCTCTACAGCTGGGTGGGATGCAGCGGCCTTGGCCACCCACGTTCTGCGGGTCTTCGAGTGGGGAGCACTATTTTGGCTGGAAGAGGCTGCCACATAGACAGTGGCCGCATAATGTGCGATCCCTGAGGCATGAAGAGAGATGGGAAGCTCATGCTTCGTAGTTGGGTGAGGCTCAGAGGCCTTTGCCACCCACTTCCTGTGGGTCTTCTTGTACTTTGCTTTCCTTGGAGAAGGACCCGAGCTGTCCCTAGAGAGAATGTCCTCGAATACTTGCTGTTCGAAGTGGACCACCACCATCTTTTGTGTCGAGCCAAGCTTGGCTGCATCGGACTACGTCAACGACTTCTCAACAGAGGAGAAGGAAGTCCCTAGCAGAGTCGCCATCATATTTGCCATTTAATATTAAAATAAGACTAGGAGAACAAGATTTGATTAATCAACTAAGAGAGTACAAGGAAGAGTCCTATGAGGCAATCTAAGTATAAATTTATTTTCTGGGGGATGATGATAGAGGGTTAGGAGTGTAGAAACTCTATTTACTACGTGGACGAGGAAGCTCTTCTTTCTTCCTTGAGTGTTGATTTGCAGATAGCCAACCAATCCTTTTTCCGGGTCTGGTACCCTACTCTTTATAGTCATATTTATGGCCGTATGGATTTTGGGCCACATGGATGGTGGGGTTGGCCACGTATCCCTTCTCAACAGAAAGGTTCTACAATAATGCACAGGAATTCGGGCTCCGCTGCCACGTGAATATTTGTTCGAATTTTGTTATTTGCTGAGGAATCCGGGCTCCACTGCGGCCAGTTGTCAGGACGCTTGTTTGGATCGCATGGGTGACCCTTTTTTGGACCGCATGGTGTCCATGCGGTCCATTATCTGTTGATTTTTATTTGGGACGCATAGACGTTGGCCGCATGGATGCGTCTTTTCCATGCTTCTACACGATGTAGATACCTTTAGCCCGTACATAATTAGTGGGTCATATTCATTTTTCGTCTCGGAGTAGTACGATATCTCTTTTCCTTGTTTGGTTGTAGAGGTATCCTACTGCCTAGATGATAGGATATACGCCTATGATTATGGCATAGGTCTTACTTATATATTTTATTGGATTTTTGATCATTCACTTATGCTTCCTTGTAGTACTTGCTATCAGAGCCTGTCACTACCACATTTTTTAGGAAACGGTATTTTAGTAATTTTATATTTAATTAAATATTGTGCATGATAAATAATTATTTATGGTATTATTTAATTGTTTTTAGATGTTAGTTATTTAATTTGGACTTGTGTTAGTAGACCTAACTAGTTTAGTTTAGACCCATAGACCAACATGAATTAATTGATAGAATTTAGTCCATTTAGAAAGCCCATTGTTAAGGAGATGGATTAAATTAATTAAATTATTAGACTAGAAGGTTTCCTCCTTAATTATTTATTCATGAGAGGCCCCAAGGGGTATATTGGACATTTTCTAATAACTTTAGGGAGGAAAAAGGGGCCGGCCTATATTTAAAGAGGGAGGAAAAATTCTCTCTCCTCTTTTCATTCCAGAACTAGATCTAGAATTTCCCTCAACCAAATTCCTTCATTCCCACTTCATTTTCCTACCAAATATTATTCCAATTCCTTCCTAAATCACCATTGGAGGCTAGAGAAGCAAGGATCTAGAAGGAGGAAGTAAGAATCTACAAAGAGGAGCAATGATCTACAAGTTGGAGCCAATTTCATCTCATTTGGAGGTTGCATTGGGAATCCATCTCCCAATAGGTACAATTCAGTTTTTCCACTTAAATTAGGATCTAAATCTAAGATTTAACCATAGAATATCAACCCATATGGCTACCCATAGGATTTGATTTTGTGTTCATAGGAGGTCTATTGAGAAAGTTATGATACTTTTTGTGTCAATTTTGGAAGAATTCCGAGATTGACAATTATTGTGTGTGTCAATTGGTCCTATAGATCAATTTAGCATGTGTGTTTGGGGCTAGTATTGTGTCCATAATTGGGTATGTGTAGGTCGTATCCCAACAATTTGGTGATACATATTGATTTGGGGGTTTTTTCTCCGATACGGGACTTTGTACATGTCACATTTTGACACGGACACGTAGATTTATATTTGACTCTCCGTATTGTTCATAAATAATATATATGACTTATTCGTGTCCGGGGTACGTTTGGATGTGTGGTGGACTCGTGTCGCATGCGTATCCTAGATATAGTGGGATACGGGGTGATACGTTTCATGTGTGTGCAATTTAATTATAGATCTAATTCTTGGTGTTCTTATTTCATGGTGATATGTAATTATATATTGTATATATATATGTATATTATTGTGATAATATTTATGTAATGTTGTGTCTTAGATCTATGTACCTATGTATATTTTATATGTGTATATATTGTATGTAGTTATTCTTCTACATATGTATATATTGTAGTATATATATATAGTATATATGTTATGTGTAAATATGTATATATGTTGTATATATATATATATATATATATATATATATATATATATATATATATATATATATATATATATATATATATATATATATATATATGTTTAAATGGATATTTATATGTTGTTATATTATATTCATATATGTATGTTATATGATTATATATATACATATACATATATGTATAGTTATCTATATATATTAATATGTATGTGTATGTATGTTACTATATAGTTATTATGTACATAATACTAGGGAGGGTGTACGTATAGTTATTAGTAGTAATTATGTATATATATATATATATATATATATATATATATATACTATGTGGGTTATATATATATATAAATATATACTTATACTTATAGCGACAGCAGCAAAGGGTTACAACCGCTGTCACCAAAGCAGCAGCAGCCGCTGTAGCAGTAACAGCAGCAAAGGGTGACAGCAGTCGCTGTCACCAAAGCAGCAGCAACAGAAATTTAGCGATGGCTGCAAACCGTCGCCAAAGCAGCAGCAGCAGTGGAAACAGTCAGCAGCAGCAGCAACAACAGATTTAGCAACGGGCAGAACCGTCACTAAAGTGGCAGCGTATTTGAGTATCAGAATTTTAGAATTATTTTTAGTGACAGTTGGCAGATTTATATATTATATACTTATATAGATATTTATATATATACTGGTGTTAATATATAAGTAAATATATTCTTAAATTGCTAATTACATTATTGTGTATATATAATAATTAGTATAATATGTATTATATATATATTATGGGTAGTTAATATAACAAGGTATTGGGTATTACCTTGAGGAACCAAGGTAATTGGGGATACCCAAGGTATTGAGTTTGGGTATCAAGTTTTTGAATTATTGTTGAGATACCAAATTGGTTCAAAACCACGGTACCTATTAAATATTTGTAATTATGATTCTATATTATTAATTATTATTTGATATATATTTATTGATGTTTTACCTATGGATTCACGTATCTGGAGATACGGTATCCTAATATAAATATGATTTTGTGACCTAGACTTTAGTATCTTGAACCCAATATTTTGTGTTAGACTTGTGCAACCAAAAAATAGGTAGTTGACCATAGTTGACTTTTGACTTAGAATTGACTTTTGACCTAGAAGTTGACTAGTTTAACTTATTTTCTTCCCGGAACCTTGTATTGATATTGTATTCCATATTTAGGTCTTTGAGGTACCGTGTTAGACATCTGTAAGACTATTCATTGGACTTCAAGGAGTACATTCTCTGATAGTTTCTCATTTATAATATCCTCTATGTTCATTGTATCTAGTATAGATATCCATATTCTCTTGACACTGGTTACACGGATTGGTATATCCGGATCTCGTCATGATATGTTATTCCTTGGTATATGGTGTATATGGTGCAAGTATTATTTTATTGGTTATCTTATACATGTACAAACACTGATTCTCGGGATGACTAGCTATCTTCTTGGGGAATCTCGTGCCATAGCATACCATGGTTGGATCTATTATACCAGTCAAGGGTGGGGAGTACTTTAGTGTAGAAATATGATCAATACCCCTATTGTATCAAGTACTGTTATTGAATAGTATTAATCGTACACCGCATGTATGATTAGCCAGGCCATATATATTATATCATGTTCCCAAGCCGATTACATGTTAAAGCTAGTACTCACACACTTAGTCATTAGTATTCTTGTTCATTGGCATATTGTTCATTATTATATTTATTCCAGTATTTTCTTACTATATATATATCTCTCGTATCTATTGTGCATCTTGTATATTCATATCTATTTACTTCTACATAGTTTTTATCATTGATTAGAACTGCTGTTAGAGATGTACTCTGCTCCTTTTCTGATTGGATATATTTTTTCAGATGACACTGAGGAGTGGTACCCTACCTATTATGGACCTCAGGATATTGTGGGTCTAGAGTCTGAGACCCTAGCTCAGGAGAAACTTATCCCAACTGAGACAGTTGACCTGGGTTTGGTAGCATCTTAGTATTCTTTGTACTGGATTTGTCTCCAGCTTATTTTATTAGTATTCTTTCAGACTCATTGATGTATTATTTTAGACTCATGAGTTGTATTATGACTATTATATTATTTATTTGATTGGTGCTCATTTCTATCTTAGTTCTATGATTGAGTATATTATCATTATTAGTGGTTCATTATATTGTTAGATAGATTATCCAAACAGCATTCTACCGCCGATTCTGCGGTGTAGGCTATTGTTTTCGACTTGTACCCAAACACCGGGTGCGGGTTGTGACAGAGCCTGACCCTGCTGGTCTTTTCTAGCCAGGTCCAATAGTAGAGCCTGAGGATCTAGTCTTATATCTGACCGATGGCGCGTACTAGGAGGATGGCTGTCGAGAGACTTGAGTGGGTTTCTTCTCCACCACTCCTATATCATTTTTGTACTCTCTTTAGATGTTTAGCCACCGGCACCTATTAGCCGGATATTCTGGATATTTAATTTTTTTTACATAATTATAATTATTCGAACTGCAACTGACTATGATTATGTACTCTTGGCACTGTACTAGCCTATCATTTTGCAGAGCTAGTTTCTTGATCATTTTGATAGAGCGTCGGGGACCCCTTACTACTTTATCTTATATGCTAATAGCTTACTACTTCTTGATTGACTGATTGAGACATAGAAGCTCTGTGAGACTATAGATACTTTATTATAGTATGTACCCCTTGTCTAGTGACCGTCGTGATCACCGTACGATATTTTATATTTTCTACGGTGTAGCTAGCCATGTTTGTTCCTGTAATTACTCGGTATTCGAGGAGCGGGGCATGATAAGTCATATCGGCTAGCCTCTGAAAGTTGATCTCATGTCTAATGACTGACGTCAACGGTGAATCAAAAGTCTGACAATCTTGCCCCTCCTCCAGCTGCATGATCTCAATAAAGTACCTGCTGGAACCTCATGACTCTCTCTTCCTCCGTGGATACCATAGTTAGAGTAAACATAATCAGCCTACAGAACTCTGTTGCGTACTCGTCAACGGTCCTTGTCACGACCTGCACCCGGTATAGGGGCACGAGAGCGTGGGTACGTCCAGCCTATGCCGCAGCATCGATGGTAGAACGATGTCTAGGTCACAGTGCTACTATATAACTAAGCATCTATAAATGATCTCACAATATCTCACAATGTAAACTCAATCACAACAACAACTATAAGTAAAAGGCACGATAAAAGATAAGAGGAAATGACATAGTTAAATACCATGTCTCAACATAAAGATAAATCACAGTCTAGCTGTCCAATACAAGTCTCCAATTAAACTTAACATAAGTCTAAACATAACTGAAATAAACCTCAATAAGTCTCAAAACATAAATAAATACTCTCTAAATAGCTGCAGGTAACGTCTCATCTAAAGAAATAGTCTCCTCTAAGATCTCTGGTGTGTAGTCTGCATCTATACCTGGTCCGTAGTGTGTGGTACAAAAATCCTCAAGATCCTCTGGAAAAATATATCCAGTCAGGATTGGAATGAAATACACCACTAACAGTAGTTCCACATATATTGACAAAAACTATAACACAGTGTAAAAAAATACAAGACATATATGAATAACTGGCAATAAGAATACCGGAATACAGGAAATGCTGGAATAAAGAAATACTGGAACATCATCATCAATATACATCTAGCAATGAAATAGGAATACAAGTACACGCAAGAACAATGAACTGGTATGTAAGTTTGTACGAGAATAATAACTAAAATATGTGAAGGTGCTAGATCAACATACTAGAGATACATGTCTAGAATCATCTAACTAAGTGTGTGAAATATCAGTACATCATGTGATCGGCTTGGGACTATATGACTTATTACATTGATTAGCGATCATCCCTAACAGATCAGGCTAACCATATGTAACAGCGATGAGGCATGCAAGGGTAAGGCTGCACTGACGTAAGGTGTGGGTGAGCTATGATGCATGTAAAGTTGGTATGATCACATAAGCTACTAATATTTTCCTATTTTCCCAAGCTAGCACGGTGGATTCCAATAACGACTCCTCATGACAGGTCTCAATGATGCTAACTCGTATAAACAACAGTGTCAGAGTCATGTACGCTATACAACAAGAGTTATAGAGATAATCAACATAATGAAAACTGTCAGAGAATGTACTCGCCTGTGGTCCTTAGATGGCAATACCAATGTCCGAGTTCCAAAGTATCGTCTGAATGATCCAACAGTCCTATAGGCATATCATATAACACAATACTTCATCAGACATTACTCCAACACACAATCAACATAATGATCTCAAAAGACTACGCTAGGGGTGGTCACGTCTGTCGTTGCTTTGCATAACAGACAGTCAATAGTACGGTCTTGCCAGTACGTCAGTGTACATTTGGCAGTCTGCTATCATGATACATGGTCACAGGTCAATGTAGCTACGGGTATTCGTGGTTATACTTGGTCCTCTAGTACCTAGGCCTATAATATATATATATATATATCTATCATATTCAGAAATGCTAACTAATTACAATTATAAAAGATGCATGTATATACATACTTAATAGAATTTATACTATGTACATATATACCTATATTAAACATGTACTAGGGATGCGCGTACAATACATACACGTATGTATTATACCAATTGAGAATTAATACTGGTACTTATATATACATATTAACATATTTTAGTGATATATATATATATATATACAAGACATATATGTATATATGCAATGGAGGTACACTATATATATATATGTGTTCCAAAATACGTTTAATACGTACTAATACATACGCAAGTATATACATACCATCATATACTAAGTACTCTCCAGCTAATATGTGTGAATTACTACGAGGAATACGCGTATACGTGTACGTTATATGCATTCGAGCGGTTCGAACCTGTGTATGTGAAAATGAAGGGTTCGATGTCGAGGTCGTCCGCAGCAGGTCACAACGTCGTCTCCGACGAGTTTCAGACGGTCGTGCAGGCGTGGGTCGGTCGAGGGTAGTCGGGGTCGTTGACGGAATGGCAGCGGGGTGCTGCTGGCTCCGATCGACGAGGGATGAAGGTCAACGGGTTCTGGCGGTCGTCCAGGTGGCTTGGCGATAAGTCTCCAGCGAACGTAGTCGGCCCGGGATGTTCGATTTCAGCAGCGGTCTCCGACTTCGGTCTGGGTGGAGGGAACGATGGGTTCATGGCATCGTTCAGTCCGGTGCGGGGGGGTGCTTCGGTTCAGTCCGGCACCGGCGAGTCCAGGCGTTCAGGCGAACTCCGGCGAATGATCGGCGGGAAAACGAAAAAGAGATGGGTGAACAGTAAGGATGGGGGGGGAGGTAGTCGGCTGCTCCTTAGGTTTTAGGAATAGGAAAAATAAAAAGGGAAAAGGAATATGTATATATATATATATATGTTGGTGTTGGGTTTGACCTAGAATATATTGACCTTGGTCAACACTAGGAAAAAAGCCTTGGCTTGCTATGGAGATATTTCAATGGGCTAGGGTTCGAATGGGTTTAATAAAATTGTGAGAATTGCACAAAATAGATTTATTGTTTAATTAATTAGAATAAATGCAAGGAGGTGTTTTACAATTAAATAGAAGTACAAGGGACTGAGTTTTGGTGAAACAAAAGCATAAATTAATGGTCTGGCACGTTTAGGACAAGGGTGCGAATCTGTTGGAAGTCAATGGCTAGCGTAGCGTTCTAATTTTCGAACAACGATAAGCGCAACAATCAAATAAAGTCACAGTAATTCAAATAAGATTAATTATTATGCAATTGTTTACTCATTAATTACGAGAAGATGAAAATACCCTTAATCCGAAAAGTAGTGGTAACAAGTCTACCCTCCTTAAAAGAATTTCGTCCTCGAAATTAAAATAAATTAGCATAAGAACAAACAATCAACAAGGAATTAAACCTCAAGTCTCGAAGAGATACGGATACTGCTCGCGCATTTCGTCCTCTCTCTCCCAAGTTGACTCTCTTGGAGAGTGATGTCTCCACGCAACACGAACCAAAGGGATAGTTTGGTTCCGTAATACCTTCTCTCTACGATCCAAGATATCAACGGGTTATTCAGGATAGCTGAGTGTCGGTCCAACTTTGATCTCTGAGTGGTCTAGTACGTGATTGGGATCGGCCACATACCTTCTCAGTTGTGACACATGGAACACGTCGTGCACTCCATCTAGAGCAGGTAGAAAGTCAAGTCTATAGGCCACTGCACCGACCCTTACAAGAATACTGAAGGGCCTGATGTATCGTGGACTAAGTTTTCTGCCTCTGCCAAAACGAATCGTGTCCCGTGTCGGAGAAATCCGTAGGAACACCAAATCGCCAACCTAGAACAAACAGTCTTAACACGTAATCTAAATAATCAATCATAAACCAAAAATAGATTAAACCAATACCTAAAACTCTAGGAGTCTTCGGTGGTTATCGGCCCAATGTCGCTGTCTGTCCTGCGCCACTCGCAGTTCGTCTCTGATACGTTTCACCTTCTCTGCTGCATCCACGACCATTTTTGGTCCTAACAAAGTTCTTTCTCCAATATCATCCCAAGATAAAGGTGTACGACATCTTCGTCCATACAGAGCCTCGAATGGTGATATCTCAATGCAGGCCTGGTAGCTGTTGTTATAAGCAAACTCTACTAGGTGCAAATGATCCTCCCAAGAACCTCCGAGATCCAATACGCAAGTGCGTAACATATCTTCCAGAGTCTGAATAGTTCTTTCAGACTGTCCGTCTGTCTGGGGGTGATACGCGGTACTGAACTTGAGCTGAGTGCCCAAGCTAGACTATAGACTCCTCCATAAATGGGAAGTGAAATGACTATCCCGGTCTGAGACAATACTCACAGGAACTCCATGTAATCTGACAATCTGTTGTACATACATCTCTGCTAGCTTCTCCGTCGATGTACCCACTTTGAAGGGTAAAAAGTGGGCTGATTTGGTCAACCTGTCTATGATGACCCAAATTGCGTCCTTTTCTCCTAGAGAACGAGAAAGTCCCGAAACGAAATCTATAGTCACGTGCTCCCACTTCCATTCTGGAATGGGTAATGGTTGAAGCAATCCTCCTGGCCTCTGTCGATCTGCTTTTACCTGTTGGCACACTAAGCATTGGGATACGAAGCGTACTACTTCGCGCTTCATACCATACCACCATACATGCTCCCTCAAATCTCGATACATCTTGTTGGCTCCGGGATGCATCGAGTACTGAGAGCGGTGTGCCTCCTGCAAAACTTCTTCTCGCAGCTCTCCTCTTGGCACAAACATTCTTGTGCCATGTCGTAAGGATCCATCATATGCAATAGTAAAGTCGTCTATCAATCCTGTCCGAACTTGTGCTCTAATATTCCTTAGAGTCTCATCAGCATACTGCGTAGCTCTAATTCTGTCCATCAGCTCTGATTGTATCTGCAATCCCCACATCTGAATCTCAGCTCCTAAAACTAATACTTCAATTCCCAAGCTCTCAAGATCAGCTAATAAATGTCTATCCGAAGTCAACCACATAGCCATCGGATACCTGCTCAAGGCATCGGCGACTACGTTAGTCTTTCCCGGATGGTACTGTAATAAGATATCGAAGTCTTTCATCAATTCTAACCACCGTCTCTGTCTCATGTTCAGCTCCTTCTGCATAAATACGTACTTCAAGCTCTTGTGGTCTGTGAAGATCTCTATACGCTCTCCGTACAGATAGTGTTTCCATAGCTTTAGGGCAAAGATAACTTCTGCTAGCTCCAGATCGTGAGTGGGGTAGTTCTTTTCATGAGGGCAAAATTGTCTTGAAGCATAGGCAATTACTTTTCCATATTTTTGAAGAACACATCCCAATCATTTTTCGGAAGCATCAATGTAGATAGTGAATCCAACTGTCCCTGAGGGCAATGTCAACACTGGCACTATTGTCAATCTCCTCTTCAGCTTATCGAATGCGGCCTGATATTCTTCTGTCTAGACAAATTCCACGTCCTTCTTGGTCAGTCTAGTCATTGGTTCTGCAATCTTGGAGAAGTCTTGTACAAATCTTCTGTAGTATCCTGCTAGTCCGAGAAAGCTCCTAATTTTAGCTACCGTACTGGGGGTAGCCCATGACTCCATTGCTTCGATCTTCTTTGTATTAACTGAGATTTCGTTACCTGTTACCATATGTCTAAGAAATTTTACCTTGTCAAGGAAGAACTCACACTTTAAAAGCTTTCCGTACAACTTCTCTCTCCTGAGAGTCTCTAAGACCATTCTCAGGTGCTCTTCATGCTCCTCTGGGGTCTTTGAGTATATTAGGATGTCGTCAATAAACACTACTACGGAACTTATCAAGGTACTGGTGGAATACCTTGTTTATCAAGTTCATAAATATGGCTGGTGCGTTGGTTAAACCAAACGGCATTACTGTAAATTCAAACTGGCCATATCTGGTCCGAAAGGCTGTCTTCGGTATGTCTTCCTTCTTTACCTTTACCTGGTGATATCCTGACCTCAAGTCTATTTTTGAAAACACCCTCGCTCCGCTCAATTGATCGAAAAGATCATCTATCCTCGGTAGCAGGTATTTGTTCTTGATAGTGAGGTTATTCAAAGCTCTATAATCGATACACATGCGTACCGTGCCGTCCTTCTTCGGTACAAATAATACCGGTGTCCCCCATGGTGATGAACTGGATCTAATAAAACCTTGGTCTTGCAGCTCCTCTACTTGTTTCTTCAGTTCTACCAACTCTTTCTTTTTAACTCTATAGACATATTACGAAATAGGCACCGCTCCTGGTATCAAGCCTATAGAGAACTCAATATCTCTGTCTAGCGATAAACCTGGCAGATCCTCTGGAAATACATCCAGGAACTCCGCTATTAGTGGATGTGGTAACTCCTCTTCTTCCATCCTGGCTCCGCAAAAAGTGCCTCTGCTCCGCTCCTCTACTCCCCTGGCAATCTCAAACTCTGGCTCTCCTGGTAGTCGAAATACTACTCTACCTTTATGACAATCTATAGAAGCATGGTATTTACTTAACCAGTCCATTCCGAGTACAATATCATATCCCAGAAGTGGCATGACGAGTAAACTTACGCTCAACTCTCGGCCTTCCAATTACACTCTTTGATCCTTGCAACAATCACGGACTAGGATAATGCCTCTCCTGTCGTGATCTTGCAAGCCCTATCTAATGGTTCCATTTCTAAATGATGCTTCAGGACATAAGATACATATACAAAACTATAGGAAGCGCCAGAATCAAATAATGCAAGTGCTGGAATAGAATCGAGTAAAACTGAACCTGAAATTACGTCTCCAGCTGGCTCGGCCTCCTTAGTAGTCATGGTGTATGCTCGTCCCTAGGGTGCTCCTCTCTGCTACTGCTACTGGTGCTGAGCAAACCTCTCCTGCTGTGGTGGAGGTGGAGGTCCTCTCTGCTGGCCTCCTGGTATAATAGGTGCTCTGGCTGGTCCTCTCTGAGCTGTTGCTCCTCCAGCGAGCCTGAACAGCTGGGCAGTCCCTCAGCTGATGAGCTGCTGATCCGCATGATAAGCAAGTGCCTAACCTTTTTCTGCAGATGTCTCTTGTAGGTCCCATCTTTCCGTAATACCAACATGGGGCAACAAGCTGATTATGTCTCTGTGGTTGCTGTTGTTGAGCATGTCCTCGAACTGGTGCCTGTTGCTGGTGTTGCTGCTGGTACGGCCTCTGTTATTGTTGTTATTGCTGCTGAAAGTGTGGGCACTTGGCTGGTCCTGTGTTACCTTCTGATGCTCCAGAAGTATCACGTCCTCTCTTGGGCCTGAGGTCCAAGTCATCTTCGGCAATCTGGGCATATATCAGAATATTCTCAAATATAGTGGTACGTTGTCCCGAAGTACGAGACTTGATCTCCCTATTTAACCCCTTTCTAAATTTTCATGCTCTGTCTCTTGGATCTCGAATCATCGATGATGCAAATTGACTCAATCGGCAAAACTCTATGGCGTATTCGTCGACTGACATACTACCTTGGATTAAGTCATGGAACTGACTTTCTAATGCTCCCAAGGCTACGTCAGGAAAGAATTTCTTCTTGAAGAGTTCCTTAAAGTCCTCCCAAGTAAGTCCTTCAGCGGTGATTCTTGGCTCTGTACCATACCACGTCAGTGCGATATCAAACATCTGATTGCCAGCGGCCTCTATCTGAAGAATCTCTGGGATCTGTGATAAGCGCAAGTTCCTCTCTATGTCCTCTAACCATTCATCAGCATAGAGTATTCCATCTGTACCTTTGAACTCTTGAGACATCATCCTCTTAAAGTCCACTATAGTGCCGGGCCTCTGTTGTTGTTGGCTAGGATGTTGCGGTGGTCGTGCTACTCTCTCCACAGCCTGGAGAGCCACCTAATAAGCATTTTCTATGCTCTCTCTCATCAGTTCTGTCTGCGCCTGGTGTGCTTCTGCTTGCACCCTCTGGGCTTCATCTTGAACACGCTGAGCTTCTGCTGTCACTCTCTGGGCCTCTAGCATGCCCTACATCAGTGCGAACATCTGTGCCCCGTCAGTGGGCACTCCTCTGGGAATTGGTATCGGTGGTGGTGGAAGGTTGTCTGTCATGGTTGGGGCAATCCTCGGAATAGGTGGAGGAGGAATCCCGTTAGTTGCAGGTACTCCCACACGAACATGAGATGTAGGAGGAACTCCCGGCGTTTGTTCGTCAGGTTGAGAGGTGGCAGACCTCTCCGAATTTGCTGCTCCCACTCTCATGGATCTAGTATTCGGCAGCATCCTGAATACAGATCAAAAGAATTAATGATAGGTATGATATCACCAGGGAAGGACAGAAAAGAAGCAATTAAGTAGAATAGCATTGCGAATATCAGAATCTTCTAGTGTGATCGAGCATACTCTCATCCCAGATCCTATTTCCTATATCCTATTGCAGGCTCGTAGCGGTACAACTAAGTTATCGTACGACCACGATATCGCATAACTTGCGAAACTAGACCTGCATGGGCCACCACTAAAAACGTGTCACGATCCGCACCGATATAGGGGCACGAGAGCGTGGATACGTCCAGCCTATGCCACAGCATCGACAGTAGAACGCTGTCTAGGTCACAGTGCTACTATATAACTAAACAACTGTCAATGATCTCACAATATCTCATAATGTAAACTCAATCACCACAACAACTATAAGTAAAAGGCACGATAAAAGATAAGAGAAAATAACATAGTTAAACACTATGTCTCAACATAAAGATAAATCACAGTCTAGCTGTCCAACACAAGTCTCCAATTAAACTTAACATAAGTCTAAACTTAACTGAATAAACCTCAATAAGTCTCAAAACATAAATAAATAATCTCTAGATAGCTGCAGGTAACGTCTCATCTAAAGGAATAGTCTCCTCTAAGATCTCTAGTGTATAGTCTGCATCTATACCTGGTCCGTAGTGTGTGGTACAAAAATCCTCAAGATCCTCTGGAAAAATATATCCAGTCAGGATTGGAATAAAATATACCACTAACAGCAGTTCTATATATATTGATAAAAATTATAACACAGTGTAAAGAAATACAAGACATATATGAATAACTGGCAATAAGAATACTAGAATAAAGGAAATACTGGAATAAAGAAATACTAGAACATCATCATCAATATACATCTAGTAATGAAATAGGAATACAAGTACACGTAAGAACAATGAACTGGTATATAAGTGTGTACGAGAATAATAACTAAAATATGTGAATGTGCTAGATCAACATACTAGAGATACATGTCAAGAATCATCTAACTAAGTGTGTGAAACATCAGTACATCATGTGATCGTCTTGGGACTATATGACTCATTACATTGATTAGCGATCATCCCTAACAGGTCAGGCTAACCATATATAATAGCGATGAGGCATGTAAGGGTAAGGCTGCACCAACGTGAGGTGTGGGTGAGCTATGATGCATGTAAAGTTGGGTATGATCACATAAGGTACTAATATTTCCCTATTTTCCCCAGCTAGTACGGTGGATTCCAATCACGACTCCTCGTAACAGGTCTCAATGATGCTAACTCGTGTAAACAACAGTGTCAGAGTCATATACACTATACAACAAAAGTTATAAAGATAATCAACATAATGGAAACTGTCAGAGAATGTACTCGTCTGTGGTCCTTAGCTGGCAATACCAATATCCGGGTTCCAAAGTGTCGTCTGAATGATCCAACAGTCCTATAGACATATCATATAACACAATACTTCATCAGACATTACTCCAACATGCAATAAACACAATGATCTTAAAAGACTACGCTAGGGGTGGTCACGTCTGTCGTTGCTGTGCATAACAGACAGTCAATAGTACGGTCTTACCAGTACGTTAGTGTACATTTGGCAGTCTGCTATCATGCTACATGGTCACAGGTTGATGTAGCTACGGGTATTCGTGGTTATACTTGGTCCTCTAGTACCTAGGCCTATAATATATATATATCTGTCATATTTAGAAATGCTAACTAATTACAATTATAAAAGATGCATGTATATACATACTTAATAGAATTTATACTATGTACAGATATACCTATATTAAACATGTACTAGGGATGCGCGTACAATACATACACGTATGTATTATACCAATTGAGAATTAATACTGGTACTTATATATACATATTAACATATTTTAGTGATATATATATATATATATATATATATATATACAAGACATATATGTATATATGCAATGGAGGTACACTATATATATATGTGTTCCAAAGTACGTTTAACACGTACTAATACATACGCAAGTATATACATACCATCATATACTAAGTACTCTCCGGCTAATACGTGTGAATTACTACGAGGAATATGCGTATACGTGTACGTTATATGCATGTGAGGGGTTCGAACCTGTGTACGTGAAAATGAAGGGTTCGATGTCGAGGTCGTCCGCAGCAGGTCATGGCGTCTTCTCCGGCGAGTTTCAGACGGTCATGCAGGCGTAGGTCGGTCGAGGGCAGTCGGGGTCGTTGACGGAATGGCAGCGGGGTGCTGCTGGCTCCGGTCGACGCGGGATGAAGGTTGGCGGGTTCTGGCGGTCGTCCAGGTGTCTTGGCGACGATTTTTCGGTGAACGCAGTCGGCGCGGGATGTTCGGCTTCAGCAGCGGTCTCCAGCTTCGGTCTGGGTGGAGGGAACGACGGGTTCACGACGTCGTTCAGTCCGGCACGGGGGTGCTTCGGTTCAGTCCGACGCGGGGGGGGGGTGCTTCGGTTCAATCCGGCGCCGGCGAGTCCAGGCGTTCAGGCGAACTCCGGTGAACGATCGGCGGGAAAACGAAAAGAGATGGGTGAACAGTAAGGATGGGGGGGGGGGTAGTCGGCTGCTCCTTAGGTTTTAGGAATAGGAAAAAAAATGGGAAAAGAAATATGTATATATATATATATGTTGGTGTTGGGTTTGACCTATAATATATTGACCTTGCTCAACACTAGGAAAAAGGCCTTGGCTTGCTATTGAGATATTTCAATGGGCTAGGGTTCGAATGGGTTTAATAAAATTGCAAGAATTGCACAAAATAGATTTATTATTTAATTAATTGGAATAAATGCAAGGAGGTGTTTTACAATTAAATAGAAGTACAAGGGACTGAGTTTTGGTGGAACACAAGCATAAATTAACGGTCTGGCACGTTTAGGACAAGGGTGCGAATCTCTTGGAAGTCAATGGCTAGCGTAGCGTTCTAATTTTCGAACAACGATAAGCGCAAAAATCAAATAAAGTCACAGTAATTCAAATAAGATTAATTATCATGCAATCGTTTACTCATTAATTACGAGAAGACGAAAATACCCTTTATCCGAAAAGTGGTGGTGACAGTCCTCCCTATCTACTTAAGGATGATGAACCTCTATTGCAACTCATATTTGGCCACTAGCCCAACTATGTCTTAAATCGTGTCCTAAAGCTTTCCCAAGAAATTGGATGCTCTAAGCTACTCCCAACAAATGTCCACCAATCACGAGCAAGCTATCTTGAAGTTGTAATCTCACCTGATCCACCTGTTCTTTGCGGGTACCTTGTTCGCTGCCAAGATAGACACCATATCCTTAAGTCAAGCATCTGATGTGATAGAATCCTTTGTGCGATAGAAATATCAGGGGTTGAGTCAACATAATCTAACCGACACCCCTGAATTTGACCATCCGTCCCTCGCAAGGTCTATCTGCAGTCCCTGGTTGCTCCTAATGATGTTGAAATATCATCTAATGTTGATAGGTAGCCAATAACCTACGAATAATCTCCAACAAAGTGTGAGTGTCATCTACTACTGGTATTGTCAGGGGTTATAGAACATGCGGCTCCTGCTGTTCAAGCTGCCCTGCTATCAACTCAACTAGAATATGGCTCTAAGGAGGTGTTGCCTCCTGTTGGTACCCCAACAAACCGTGCTCTGCTGGCTGCTTTGCCATACCCATTTTCCCAACATAGGGGGACAAAGCATCCATGAAATGTAAGGATACAAGATATTAACGACAGAATAAGAAAGAGCAAGAATACAAGCAGTTTATTAATTCAAGTATGGTACAATATAGATCGAATCATGATATCAAGGGAACATATTTGATTGAGACTCGTATGAATTATAATACCCCATATGTTTGAAAATAGACTTGCATGGACCACCACTAAAACCTTGTCACGTTCTATTACCAGAATATGGAGAATAGGGGTATGATACGGCCAACTACGCACTACAGATATTTGATGATAAACAAAAGGATGAAACTAGATTTATACGAAACCCTTTCTTTGTTTACAAACAAGAAAAAAAAAGAGTACAATTAATCCTATACGAGAATGTTAAGTACAATAAAAATGATTCTGGGAAAAAATTGCTATAGGAGTCTGATCTGCGGTCGATCACTTTGTCCCTTGGACCACACGATGACGAAGAAGTGTTGTAGAAGAAGAAGAAGCTTCAAAGGTTGCAAGAGGGATTGAATTCTCGTTGTCGAAGTTGTCAATCGACGCTCTCTGTCTGTGCTCTCTGCTCCTCTTTTTTTGACCTTTTTACTCTGTGACTATGGATCTCTATTTATAGAGATCAGTCACAGTAACTGTCCAGTCGGCGTAGAAGCCAGACTGTGAAGAGAGTAGCACTCTTTATGCGACGGTTATAATAACTACTATCCACGTCTGAATGATCTCCTGAATTCGCGTGTGACGCGTGTCCCATTATGAGGTAATGCGTATAACTGCCTCTCGAAGATCACGGCATACAAGCCACGCAGGTAACTGCCCCTCGCGTAAAGATGGTTGATATAAAAGCCAAATAACTGTCTTGTTGGTGTAAAAGCCAAGTAGCTATCTTGTTGGCGTAAAAGCCAAGTAGCTATCTTGTTGGCATAAAAGCCAAATAGCTGTCTTGTTGGCGTAAAAGCCAAATAGCTATCTTATTGGCATAAAAGCCAAATTTTGCGTAAAGCTTGATGCTGCATAAATAGGTAACCAGCGTAAACTAGCCAATTATTCTTCCTGACTGAGGTCTTGAGCGTATTCTGGGCCAAATAGCCTTATCACATACCTTTGCAAATATAGCCTGAGTTGGCGTATTTTGAGAAGATAGCATACGGTGTGCTCCTATAGTTGAAAATAGCCTGGTTGGCATATTTCGAGGAGATAGCATATGACGTGCTCCTATAGTTCAAAATAGCCTGGTTGGCATAAAATGCCAGGATAGTGAGGTGAGCGTATTAGCCCTAGTTTTAGCTCTCCCAGTCATTAAAAATAGAACAAAATCTCGTGCATTAAATGCAGAGATCTGCCCCTATCTCGTGCATTAACTGCAGAGATATGCCTCGAGTTCTGTACGAAGAACAACTTTTGACGTGGCGTCTGATTTCGTCTCATCTTGAGCGTAAAAACTCATCTCTGCCTGTGTAAAATAGACAGCATATTCCTTGAATGCATAAAAACGACTTGTATCAAGGATATGTCACTAACCGACAACATGGGCCTCTATACAGAATCATCATTACAGCCGTCCTCTCGATCGTCGTGCAGTACTCTTTGTCAGGAGTTAGGTTTACTGTTTTGTCTGACAGGTTCATTCGAGAAATACGAAGAGTTCCTCGTACAACTTCACACTACATTAAAAGCAGACATATTTTACGCCGGAGGGAGGTATAACAACCTTTTTACACCAAAACAGCCTGGAAGTGCTGCTTACGCGGGCTGTTCTGAAGCTCTATTTTACGCTAAATAGCGTTGAAGCTCTATTGTACGCCAATAGCTCTGAAGTCATATTTTATGCCATACAGCACTGGAGCTCTGTTTTACGCGAGCTTCATGCATGTTAGGGGTTTTTACGCGTATAATTCTCCAGCGTATTTTTATGCTTCTACAAGACCCCCTTCAAAGTTTTCAAATTCCTCGTAATTTGAAATACTTTGAATGAAGCATGAAAATGGTCAAATTTGACTCGTTCTGCGAGGCTGATTTTTTAGAGATATTTAGGAAGTTGTTGGGATTGGGTATGTTCTCTTCTGCCTATATAAAGGCAAGCGAGTGAACCTATTTTTTCACACTTCCTTCACCAAAAAGATGGTTGCCGAGATTCATCGGGCTGACCTGAGGAAGAAGAAGATTATGCTCTTCCAGCATGTAAAGAGCCGTAAAAGGAGGCATCTTCGAGCAAATATTCTCTGCAACGATGGATCATGGAAGGATATCATAGCTTCCTTTGCTCGGGATAATCAGCAATTTTATATGGCGATTCGTCCAGGAGAGAGGAAGGGTCTCATCGGACCACACAGCTTGCTAGCTGTATTTTCTCCTATTATGAAGCTGGACATAGGTAGGCAGTTTGGCCCTGTCTTCCAGTATTATGTTGGGTCTGAATCTCTAACACAATTCTAGGACATGGCTGCCATGGCGTATGGAGGGTGGGCTTGAATAATTTACATAAGCCCAATTCTGTATCCTCCCGCCATTAACCATTTTCTTGTTCATCGGCCGCAGAAGCCGATAAAGTACCGTAGAAGAAGAAAAAGATCTCCATCAAATAAGAACCTGGCACAATAGATTTCCATCGTGATCTTGAATATTAATGAAAAATTCTTTGTAAAAAAAGGATTTCCATCATATGTAATCATGATAATGAAAAATCCTTTGTAAACTGGATTTCCATCATATGTAATCATGATTAATAAACTTGTCTTCTTTTACGCATTGTTGATTTGCCATATTTGCTGTGAGAAAGTCTGATAATGTGCATCTTCGACACGTTTGAGTAATTTTATGCTGACTCTGATAAACTCTTATTCGGTCACATCCCGACTTTTACGCATAACGAAAGATTCGTAAAAAGCTTTTTAGCATTAAGTTGTCTTCAAGATCCAACTGTCATGCTATTTTTGGATGAGGAGTCGCATAGAATTCTGAATCGTCACTTCTCTGATACGAAGAATTTCTATTCAGAACATCATCTTCAAGAATGGCTTCCCGAAAGTTCCTCGAAACATGGCAAGAAATGTCCGCTGAACAGGCCATACTTGAACTTAGATGTAAATAATTCTGCTAGACTTCGAATGAACTTCCAATGGCCCAAGAAGAAGAGTCATATTCAATGCTGACATCTGTGTATTTCGGATACTTGGAATGTTTTGTAGCCAAAAAAGAGCATTTTTTGCGTAAACCCTTGTAATTGGCCTTCTCGAGTATAAGACCCAAATTGTCAAGATATACGCGTACTCTGTCCTGCGTGACTTTAATATATGCGAAAGTTATAGATCCGTAGCATCTGTTAGCTTCTGAGCATAAAATCATAGATCTGTAGCTTCTGTGCGTAAAATCGTAGATTTGTAGCTTCTGAGCGTGAAAGTTTCTAAGCATAAAACCATAGATTTGTAGCCTCTGAACGTAAAACCGTAGATTTTTAGCCTCTGAGCGTAAAAGCTTCTGAGCGTAAAATCATAGATTTATAGCCTCTGAGCATAAAATCATAGATTTGTAGCTTCTGAGTGTAAAAGCTTCTGAGCGTAAAACCATAAATTTGTAGCCTCTGAGGGTAAAACCGTAGATTTGTAGCCTTTGAGCATAAAACCATAGATTTGTAGCTTCTGAGCGTAAAATCTTTTGAGCGTAAAACCATAGATTTATAGCCTCTGAGCGTAAAAGCTTCTGAGCGTAAAATCTGGATCCGTTACTCAGCATGACTGTCCGTCTTCTTTTTTAAATGATAGACTGACGTGGTCCCCAATCATAACCGAATATTAAAAATTAGATTTGGTTAGGAATTCGAAGAGTTATCTGAACTCTATAAATAGCCCAAGGTCTTGAGAGAGAAAAACCCTTCATCTGTCTTTGCAAAACCCTTCATCTCTTTGAGAACTCTTCGTCTTCGTCTCTTTCCTGAGAACTATGAGTTTAGCCATGGCACCGAAACAGGCCTCCATCTCTAAGGGAAAGAAAGCCTCTTCCTTATCTCGCTCCTCTACTCAAGCATGAGCAACCCCCATTAGGCTGAGCGAGCCCCGATCTGAATGAAGTGCTCCACCGTCGAGTTGCGCTCCGGACATCACAGGTAAAGACTTTGAGAGGAATAGAGAACCTTCTGCACACGTTGTACGTGTATGCGCAACAATACTCCCACATTTCTAATGTATCAGCGTAAGAACTCCATATTTTCACAGTCTGGCGTAAAAACTCAGACTGTCAAATTTGGCGTATACTACAAACTTTGAGTTTTATGCGCTGGATGTAAATTCCAGCATAAAAACTCAAATTTTGGCAGTCTGACGTAAAGACTCAGACTGTCAAAATTTGGCGTATACCGTAAATTTTGAGTTTTACGCGCTGGATGTAAATTCCAGCGTAAAGACTCAAATTTTGGCAGTCTGGCGTAAAGACTCAGATTGTTAGATTTTGGCGTATACTGCCAACCTTGAGTTTTATGCACTAAAAAATAGATTCCAGCGTAAGACTCAAGTTTTTCCAGTCTGGCATAAAATCTCAGACTGTTAGGCTTTGGCGTATACTGCAAGAGTGTAGCGTCTAGCGTAAAACTGACTTATTTTCTTGTATTTTGCAGTGGACTTGCAGATCCCTCATTTGGCTGAAGTGATGGGCTCTGCTGCTATGATGCTAAATTTTAACTATCTGGAGGACTTATCCCATGTGACATTCCCCATCTCTGGAACCGAGTATCCTCAAGAAAAGGAAACTCTGATCTCGTCCCAAGGAGAACGAATGCTGCTGAGTATGATCAGTGGGGAGCCCCTGACATACATAGATAAAACTGAATATAAGAAACCATATTTCTTATTCGGGGATGTTATCGATAAATAATCCCAGACTAAGCCCAAGAAGAAAAATTGGGTATTTTCTGCTGAGAGCACGGTCATGTATCTGCCAAGGTTGCCCAGAGATTATCCTATCTCGGCATTCTTCCATGCCACATATCCCAGGAAGATGGTATGGACTCTGACTCCAGATCTTCATGGGCGGCCAGGTAAGATCTCATACAAGAAAGGATTGAACCGAGGAGTCTTTGTAAGCAGTCCTTCAGGCCCTGTTATGCCTTTCAGAGGATTACTGTCGGGCAGCGTCCCGAGTGAAGATACTTCACTGATCCAGCTGATTCAAATAACAACTTTCTGCAATGACTTTATGGGGCAGGAAGGAGTGTACCCCAAGGTTAATCCTCGCACCAGTGGATGGCTTAGCCCCGGGAATCTTCAATGGGCCAGTTTAACTGCCTGGGCCCTGAAGCAATTTTTGATGGATCTGGAGAGTATTGGTTTATTTGCGGCTGTGAGTGCCACTAGTGTTGGACTGCCTGTCAACCCCAACTTGTTCTTAGCTTTGATGGAGCGATACAACTCGCTTACTGGGACTTTCTCCACTCCACTAGGTGAGTTGAGCTTAGCCCTTCATGAGATGGCAAAGATTTCAAAGCTGCCAATGGGAGACACTTCTTATGAAGAGTACGTTCCCACAAATAGGGAGCTGAGGGATACAAACCCTCGGGTAGTAGCAGTGTACCAGAAGCTGATGAGCCACTATCTTGCATGCACTACTTTCTACAAAGAGCCCTCTAATTTGGCCCATATCAACAAATGGGTATCCTACCTCTTCTTCCATCAGGCCAGAGATGCTAAGCCGGACAAGGTTGTAGATAGCAGAGATAAGTCTTTAAATCTTCTGAGTATGCTTAGTGCCAATACGGTCGATGATCTCATTGAAGACGCAGGGGCTTCAGATTATGTTCTCGATGAGGAGATAGGGGGTTATCCTGCAGGCACTAAAGCCTTCAGTTATATGAGGCATTATCGTAAGTCTCTGTCAAGGGAAGCTCAACTGGCTGGCTTCCTCTCTGTCTGGCTATGCCGATGGGTAGTGCCTGGCATCTCGTCTGTGGATTACATTCATCGCAACACCATATGGCCCGCAGTGCATTTGGTGTTTAGAGCAAGATTGGGCCTGCTTTCTGCCATGGTATGCAGAGCACAAGCTGGCCTGAGGGCCATTACTGATGGGCTGCTTGCAGATGATACACAGCGTGAAGGATATCCCAGAGTGGAATTACCATTCCTATATCTGATGGGATGGTTAATCCTTCAAAACACCAGAGTGATGTCTCCCGGCTCTGCCAGCGGTTCGGGAAATAACTTCTTGTTGAATTACAAGAATTCCTTTTGGAATGTGACTAGCATCATAGATTATCGGCGAGCATTAAATTTTGTCCATGGTTGGAAGCTCTTTTATACCGTCCCTCCCGTACATATCAATCAACAGGGGACTAAACTTCAGGATACGGGCCATGGGAAGACTATTCTTTCTCCCGAAGCCTTTTACTGGTTGGTCTGCATTAGACCTTCCCACCTGCTGTACAGAAGTGAGGACCACTGCTACTTGGAGCCTTATCGGCCTAGCCGGTTCGCCAGGCAATTTGGGTACGACCAATTGCACGTGGAGAATCCTATCACCAGCTTCAATTCCAAAGGTGGACTTATTGATAGAGCCAGAGGATGTCGGTATTTCATCACGGGTTGTACTGGTACAATCTTTGCTGTGCCCACGACTTCTCTTTCCACGAAGTTGTGCATTCTTCACTCGTATGTGCAGTTTTATGCGTCCATCAATACCTTCCATCGTAATTTTGATATGTATAAAAGTTTCAGGATGCCCTCCCATAAGTCCACTGGAAGAGAGGAGATCCCATCCGTCTCCTCTGATGAAGGTGAAGACACCACCGGTGCAGATGATTTCTTGTTGATAATACCGAGAGGTATAATAGCTCCGCCAGTAGAGCCTCTCGTTATCTCTAATAAGTGAAAGGCTTCCACTCTGAAAGAGCCTTCCCCCCGCAAGAAGAAGCAGGCTGTCAGAGGTCCTAAAAGGGCTTCCACCAAGGGGGCCTCTAGGAGTGAGCCTGTTGTTTCCCCTGTTGGGGATGATTCTTTGATCATAGGTCCTTCGCCTTTTAGAGAATGAACCTCCACAGTTCCAACTGACAGTGCTGGAGATTCTTTGCTCGCGATCGCTGCCGCTACCACCGTTACTGGTAATGCTTCGAGATCGCCTTCGAGACCGAGCATATTAAGAATCAATATACCTTTATCCAGACAAATAATGGGAATAACCCCTCCTTCGTCTGTAAGTATTTCCAGCAAGATTTCACCCGATGAACCTCGAGTGGATCAGGGTGACGACTGGGATGACTACCCTCAAACGTCAGTTGGTGTACCCTCTTCTCCAGGTATGATAGCTTGTTTAGCATCATTAAGAAATGATTTAGCTATACAGGCTACAGACGCAACATACATACCATCGGCCATGGATAAATATTGTCTTTACGCTTCTTTCAGGAAAATTAACATCAAATTGATATTAACTTTCTCTTGTCTTCTTTTCAGGCGAAGACATCTCTGGGGAGGGCAGAGTTGACACAACCTCTGACTTTGTTGTGGATCCAGCTGATGAAACGGCGGTGCCCGACGTCGAAGAAGTATGCTTTGAAGCTGCCGATCTTTCATCAGCAATATTCTCGGATGTCATTCCGCCAGTAGCAGTTCAAATAACATCAGAGGAGGATGAGCCCATTATCTCGACTGTGCCTCCTTCGTTGAGTATGCCACCAACTTCAACCGTTGCTGGTGTTCCTTTTTTTGTCGTGCCATCCGTTGAAGCAACGGTTGTGGCAACATCCTCTGTGGTCATCCCAGAAAGAAGATTTACCGGTATTCCAGCCACTCCCAGCGTACATACGATCTTTGCTATGCTAGTTGAACAATATACTAGCATATTCTATCGCACTTTGAAAGAATTGATATCCATGGTGCTGGAGAAGAACCTAGACTTTGATGCTCTGAAGACGTCCTCCCAGCTTATGATAGCGCCAATTAGAAATTTCAATGACGCTGAAAGAGCTGATGCGCTAGAGAAAATAGTTAATGGTTTAGAATAACCCATTAATGAATATTTACAACTATCCCAAGGCAGCATCGACAATCTGGTTCAGGCTGAGTATGACTCCCTAACTGCGAAACTTGCTCAGCAGATAGAATCTTTAAACAAATCCATTCAGGAACAGCAGCAAGAGATGGATAAAGAGCAAGCTGTCTTGGTGGAGGTTATTTCTCAGCTAGCTAAGTGCAAGGCCGAATATGAGAAAAATGAAGTGAGGGTTCGAGAATTGGAAGCTGAACTTGCTCAGGCAAGGGAGAGGCTTCTCAAGACGTCGGTAGTTCATGATGTATTTGAGGGCCAAGTGAAGACAGCTCAGCAGAACTTGGCACATACGGGTGTCATCCATGCAAGTTTTGTTGATTCTCTGTCCGAACTATCTCACTTGAGCAATGATGAGACAAGGCTGGAACGGGCTTGCACTAACATTTTGAACTCCAGGAATGAGAGGATGGCTGCTTTGGCGCAACAGATTCACGATTTAACTGCTCCTCCCCAATGATATACTTTTTTGCTTCTTCTGTAATTTGCTATTCCCGGAGATAATAAATATACTTCTTATGACTTTGTCGACCCATTATTTTAGAATATAAATGATAGGCTAGGATGAAAGTGATATCAAAGGTAATATGGACGTGATATACTTTCGGTAAGTTTTAGCTGGATATATCTATTCAGAGGTTATATGGACATGATAGAATATGCTCCAACTGAATTTGTATACAAAACACTATCAGAGGTAATATGGATGTGATAGATTTTAAAGTTTCAAATTAGTTAAACATATCTATTCAGAGGTTGTAAGAACATGATAGAATATGACCCAACCAGTCTTTGTACGTAGTATCGTCAGAATGAGATCTTCATCATACTCCATTTAAGCAAGAAAGATTAAGTGTAGTACTTCTTTAGGAATTTGTCGTTGATAGGATCCATTATCAAATCTCCAATAGGCTTGGCTAATCTGTAAGCACCTTTTGAAAACGTTGTTTCAATCACATAAGGGCCCTCCCATTTGGGCTGGAATTTGCCCTTACTTTTGTGCGTAATGATCATTGGCCTCTTCACAGCTAAAACTAGCTCATCAACTTTGAATACTCTTTCCTTCACTTTTTAGTTAAAATCTCTGGAAATGCGTGCATGGTAGAACCCAATGCGCTGTTGAGCTTGAAGACATTTCTTGTCTAATCCTTCTAGCTCTTGAAGCCTTAATCGAACATTATTTTTCTGAGTCAACTCATTAGCCACTGCTATTCTGAGTGATAGAATTTGGACTTCAATGGGGAGAACTGCTTCACACCTGTAAACTAATGTAAATGGGGTACAACCCGTTGGTGTTTGTACCGTTGTGCGGTATGCCCAGAGGCATTCTCCCAGCTTCTCATTCCAATCTCTTTTGTTCGAAGAGACGAACTTCTTCAAGAGTTTGATGATGGTTTTGTTGAAGGCTTCCGCCAAACTATTAGCAGCAGGATTATATGCCGTTGAGGCCATATTTTGTATCCGATTCTTATCGCAAAATCGGTAAAACGCTTGGCTGATGAATTGAGGCCCATTGTCATGAATTATCCTTCAGGGTATCCCAAAGCGATAAATTACATGGTACTTGATAAAGCTGATCACGTTGGATGTCTTTACCTCAGCAAGAGGATCGCCTCCGCCCATTTGCAGAAATAATCGGTGATAGCCAATATAAACATGTCACGCCCCAGTCCCAAAATACCGAGGGACTGGACGCTTGATAATGGCCAGCAGCATGCACCGATGGACTAACCCAATTTAATGGATCCATCGGGCATACTTAAGTGTATTACATCAGTCAGGGTTTTACTATTCTCATCCACAGATATAAGATAGCAACATCAGCAAAGAAATATTAAACAACAACAGTCAAAGTAAATAAAATCGGAGAACAATCCAATATTAAGTCTGTTTACACAAGTTCTCAAAGACAGGAAATAAATAGTTCAATTAAACAGGAAATAAAGTCTATTTGCCATAAGACTGAGCATGGCAAAGCAATTGTTCATGAGAAGTCCTCAGCGATCACCTCGTCTTCAGGTTCAGGTACTGCTCCGAGTAGTGCCCCTGTTCCGTACACCTCTGGGTAGATCTCGTCTGCTAAATCTGGGGACATAATCCATTCCAGGTCCTCAGGGGACATAGCAAGGTACAGAAAACACAAGCCAAAATATAATGCAGTGCAGAAATAAAGGAAACAACAGGGTAATTAAATAACCAGCTAAGTGATAATGCAAGTGAGAGTTTTAGTCATACTCAGGCTGAGACTACTACAGGATCAGTGTCAAAGAAACCATAGCCGTATTTTCTCGAAGGGCCAGTACGGTACCAAAGCTCTGTGTCAGAGTCTAAAGCACTTCCATTAAGTTATTATATATATATATATATTCAGCCTTTTGTATGGTAATACTCTCCCCACCCAATGTAATCTCACGTTCCAATTCTCAATGTTCATGTTACGCAAGATTAAACTAATGCAACTAGTTAGGATAAAATGTAAAGCTCAAGTCATGAAATCTATATCCTATACAAAACCTCCTTGAATAATCAGGAAGATTCTGTATCATGCTTTGTGTCAAGTGTCCTGGGTAATAAGTACTTGATAGGGCAAGTACAACAGTCACAGAAATTAAAGCAAGAGAATCAAAAATGAATCAATAAACTGCAATTTATGGCAAGGTACACTTGCCTGGGTTTCCTGTTCCAATTGTAGCTCGAGCTTCAGCTGGATTTCCAAGCAGTACTCCGGTTGCTGAAACAAACATTACCATCAGGTCCAAAAAATATTAATCAGCTAGGAACGCCTGTCCTTGAGTCCAATTTGGAGACAAGGGCAAAAATATTATTTTTGGGTCAAGGCGGGGTCCAAATATGGGCCGCTTTGCACCGAAAAACGTGTCAGGGTCAAAGGTCTCCAAATCAGTCCAACTTAGTGTCAACAGGTCAGGAACGATGATACGAACCCAACGGAACTTCCAGAATTGGATTCCGATGAGCCGTTCTCAAAATCGCCCGTCGGGTGGAGCTTGTGGGGCCCATGACACGCGATTTTGTCAACGTTCTCAGAATCGAACCAAACTTGGCTCACAGGACCAGCGTATTGCTATGAGTCCGATGGCGCAAGTTTCGTCTCGATCTGACGTGTATACACTAAGTTACAGCAAAATACAGAATAGTCGGATACGGGGCGTTGTCCGCGGATACGCACTGATTCCGGTGTGCACGCACATCCGAATCAGCTTCTGCGAAATCTCGCACGTCCGTATCAACGACGCGCACGTATCTGTGAAGACCGCACGCGACCAAGTCATCCCGTTTGGCACAGCGTACTCGATTCCGGGGTGAAACAGGGCGTTGGTTTTCCTGTTTTTGGATCGCAATGTGCGATCACCACAGGACGCGATGCCCCGAGCGGTTTGTCCGGGCACCTAGAGGGTCATACAGGCTACGCGATACAATTTACGGAATCAAAATCTGAGCTACGAGCAAAAAGTTACAAGTACCTGAAGTGTTCCGAAAAACCAAGTTTAAATCGTGTCCGACACGCGATACACTGTGTCCGAGTCGAATCCTTGCTGTGTCCGTGTCTACTGTTTATGTCCGGCCTAGGGTTGCTGTGTCCGGTCTTGTGTCAGTGTCCGCCGAAGGAGGACGGCGAGGTCTTGCCGGAGCTGGCTAGGTGGAGGCACGGCGGAGTCTGACGACTAGGCGGCGCTGGAGGGCTGGAGGCGACGACGTTCACTGGCGGAGGCGGGCAGCGGGCCAGGTGGACGGAGGCGCTGGAGGTTCTGCGGGGTGGCGCTGGGTTGCTGAGGGCGGAGGACGGCGAGGCGGCAAGGCGGTGTCGAGGAGGAGGAGGTCGACTGGGGTGGCTAGGGTTACGGCGGGTCGGGCAGCCGGTGGCGGAGGAGATTTGGCCGGAGCAAGGCCGGGTTTAAGGCTTTATATAGAGGTCGAGGGAGAGGGAGAGGCGGCGTACGGTGAGGGGAAGCCGGAGCGGAGGGGACGGCGGTTGCGGGGAGAGGAAGAGGAGCGGTCGGCCGGCGGCGGCGGGTGCGTAACGGCCGGCGGAGGGGATGCCAACGGTCGGGGAAGAGGAGACGACTGTAGCAGCCGGGTTCGCGGGTCCAACGGGTCGGTTCAGCGGATCCGACCCGATCCGAAATCAAATAGGCGGGTCGGGTCGGGTTAGTGGGTCGGGTCTGGGTTGGACCCGGATCTGACCCAATAAGGAATTGGGTTTGGTTCGATGAACCCGTTTGGTTCAACTTGGTTTGGTTTGGTTTATTTAAATAAAACCCGATTTATTTTGGTTTAATTAATTATTTAGTATTTAGGGCTTTAAAAATCCATTCGGGGTCCAATAAATTCCCGGAAAATTACCCTATGTCTGGTTTTCTATTTTACACCATAAAATATTATTTTCATAATATTTTAATATTATTTAATAACAATTAAATATCTTTTAATAATTAAAATACATTAATTTAATTAGAGAAAATTCTCAGAAAATTCCAGAAATTCCAAAAAATGTAAAAAATCCAAATTTAAAAATTCTTGAAAATCAGGGGGATTACAAAACCGATGTCCTCTAGAAGATGACGGATGAATCAGACCAATGATATCCATATCCCATGCTTCAAAGGGCCATGATGCAATTGTAGGATATAAATACTCAGAAGGCTGATGTAAAAAATCTGCATGAACCTGACAGGCTTTGCATTGTCTTGTATATTTTACGGCATCTGCAATCATTATAGGCCAGTAATAGCCCATCCTCCTGATACGATCCTGTAACTTAGGACCCGGTTGATGTGCCCCACATACACCGTCATGAGCTTCTCGGATAACCCGCTTTGCCTCATCATCAGAGAGACATCGTAACAATAGTCCGTCATAAGTTCGGCGATATAGACTTTGTGAAGAAGCATCAAAATAGTAACGTAGTGATCGTCTTTTGATAGATACTGCTTCTTTAGGATCCTCTGGTAAGATTCCGTATGACACGAAGTCTATAAAGGGACATGTCCAGTCTCTTTTAGGAGAAACCGTATTTATAGCGTAGCTGCGTTCTATATGGAAGTTATTCTTCACACAAAAAGAATCTCTGTTAAGAAGGATCACCGAATTCTGCCTTCTTATAGGAATAGCTAGATCTGCAGCTAGACTAGCCAGAGCATCATCTTCCAAATTTTGAGATCGAGGCACATGCTCTAAAAAGAATCCTTTAAAAGACATGGCTATCTCGATCGTTGTTTGGTGATAAGGAATGAGATCTGGATTGCGGACTTCATATATTTCTCTGACCTGATTGACGATAAGCTGGGAATCACCAAAAGCTTCCAGGTATTCAACATCCAATTCTTTAGCGACTTGAAGTCCGATTAGTAGAGCATTATACTCTACCACATTATTAGAGCAGGGTTCGCTAAGAGAATATGCTCGATAGATGACGAGTTTATCAGGAGTCACCAGAACAATTCCTACTCCTGAAATTACATTTCCCTTGGGACCAGTCCTGGAGGCACCATCAAAGAATAGCTGCCATGTATCACCTTCCATTACAGAATTACATTCTGCAACTTCGTCGGGAATATCCTCATATAGTTTGGAGGTTTTCGGAATTAGATGAGCAGCTAAAAAATTAGCCAAGGCTTGACCTTTCATGGACTTCTGAGGGACGTACACCATATCATACGGTGTTAATAACATCGCCCAAGTCACGAGTCAGGAATTAAGAACACTCAGCTTATTCATCAATACCCGAAGAGGATTGATTCTGGAGATGATATGAATAGTTTGGCCCGTCACGTAATGTCGCGTCTTCTGAATGGCAAACATTAGGGCCAAGCATTCTTTTTTCACTGGGTTGTACCGGTGTTCAGCTCCGACCATCATCCTGCTTAGATAGTAGATAGCCTGTTCATGACCCTCATTGTTCTTCTATGCGAGGAGAGCCCCTAAAGAATGATCTATTACTCGAACATACAGCAAAAATGGTCTTCCTATGACGGGAGACACCAGAATTGGAGGATTAGTAAGATAGCGTTTGATGTCATTAAATGCTTGCTGACAGGCTTCGTCCCATACGAATGACACACCTTTCTTTATCAGGCGAGAAAAAGGTTAACATCTCCCAGAGAGGTTGGATATGAATCTCCTGATATAAGCTAGACGACCTTAAAATTCTCTGAGTTCTCTCAGATTACGGGGCGGTCGCATTTCTAGGATAGCCTTTACTTTATCAGGGTCAACTTGAATGCCTTTAGCGGTAATGACAAATCCCAGGAATTTGCCATTGGATACACCGAGAAAGGATTTTGTAGGGTTTATTTTGAGTTGATGTTGGTGCATTAACTCGAATACTGTCTTCAAGTCTTGGATGTAATTATCCTTGAGGCAGCTTTGGAGAGCGATATCGTCTACATAATATTCCACTATTTTGCGTAGATGCTTATGGAATATGTTACTCATAGCTCGCTGATATGTAGCCCCGTCATTCTTCAATCCAAAAGGCATGACTGTATAGCAATATACCCCCAATGGTGTACGGAAGGCAGTATGCTTATCATCTTCAGGATTCATCTTAATTTGATTATATCCTAAAAATTCGTCTATGAAAGACATGCGCTCAAAACCGCACGTATTATCGATCATGACGTCTGTGATAGGAAGAGGGAACTCATCCTTAGGGCAGGCCGTATTTAGATCTCAAAAGTCGATGCAAACACAAACTTTCCTGCTTTTTTTTCATGACCGGGACAACATTGGCGACCCAATCAGGATGTTGTTCTTCCCGAATGAACCCACAGGCTACCAATTTCTTGATTTCAGCTTCAATGGCATCCATCATATCCGGACGGAACCGGCGTTGGTGTTGCTTTACAGGCTTTGAATTGGACAGTATGTTGAGTTTATGGGTAGCCACTTTTGGATCAAGACCCGACATATCCTCATAATTCCACGCAAAGACATCGATATATTCTTTTATCATCTGGATCATTTCTTTTCTTTCTTCTTCGGAAAGGTTGTTACTGATAAATATTGGCTTTGGTAAAAATTTATCCCCAACATTGACTTGGATAACTTTATCTTCAGTGGGTGGTTCTCTTTGCTCGAACCGAAGTTTCTATTGTGTATCCATTTGCTGTGCCCAGGATTTATTTTCAAACGATTGAGATTCTTGTTCCTCTGCTTCGAAAGAATCTGTCAATACCGTATTTACTGACAATACCCGTTCGAGTTCATCATATGAATCGGAGGACGACAAACCATCCTGCGCAGAGGAAATGGTCTCCCCACTTGACTTAAAGTTGTTCGAAGTTGCAAGAGATGTGGTATACCCTAACCCGAAATGAGTTCATTGACAGTAGGGATCACCATGCAACGGCATTCGTCTGTATTTTCTATAGTTGAAGCATGGCTCCAACTTTAAGTCATAACCTATGCTTTGCATAATCTTCAAAGCCTGTGGGCTATATCTGTGAACCTGTATTTTCCCAACATCAGACTCATGAGAATCTTCTTGTACACTCGGTCTGTTCCACATGCGACTGAAGACTATTGGATGTTGATCGTTGCGAGTAGGTGGAACAATAAAGATAGAATCTTTATGTGGTCCATATATCGTGATGACATTAGATGTTGATGCTACTTCCCATACATACGGATGATAGGAGTCTATAGCTTCCAAGAATTTTTGTGGTATAGGCTCTATATCGTTATGGGGGGGAGGATTCCTGATTAGGAAATTGAGCGTTAGTATACTGGAAAAGAGAATCTTTATTATCGTCAAAGACTACGTTCCCGGTTGTATTTACATCAATCGGCTGCTTGTTGCGTCTAAGGTTGATGACCAAAGGTGGAGGCTTCTGGTTCAGAGTGATCACTAAGGGATCACTTCCTCCTCCCGATTTGGTTTTGCCCAAGTGGATAGCCATAGGTTCTATGACTTTCGGACGGGTAGTCCGCCCTTTCACCTGGATTGACAAAGGTTGCTCAGCAAATGGTTCTCCTTGCTCCCGGTGGGATTCTTCCTCCGTCCTGCCTGAAACCTCCTTCATGTAGTCTTGGGTGTATAACATGGCATCAGAATAGTAGGACTCAACTCTTTTGAACGGGTTAAGATCAGCAAACTATATTTTCACTGTCCCTTGGATGTCTACATATTTGAAGCATTGATGTAGAGTCGAAGGAACAATATTATGATCGTGGATCCATGGTCTGCCCAACAGAATATTGTAAGACACCTCCGAATCAATGACGTAGCATGTAGCCACTGATCTAAGGTCACCAATCTGGATCCTCAGACGAATCTTTCCCAACGGCTTGCTTTTCCTGGGATTGAAGCCCACGATTGTAGTGGTAGTGTAAGCCAGTTCGCTTGTAGGAATTCCCAACGGTCTTAGCAGACTATGAGGGATAATGCTAATCGACGATTCCGGATCTATATGAATCCGGTCTACCTCCATGGAGCCGACGTATTCGGTGTAATAAATAGGCCTGTCATGCTTGTTATGTTTCAACAACATGTCCTCTTGAGTGAAAGTGATGTTAGGGACCACTTCCATCACACTATGGCATTGAGGACATGCCACAGGCTCTTTATCAGGGGACTTAAGCTGAGTCAAGCATACATCCGCCTGCATTAATGCTTCACTCAAGACTTGACGAGTGTCTTTGGATAGCCTAAGTAGCTCAAAAATGGACAATCTGGCTGGAGTATTAGCCAACTGGGCCAAGATATCGAAGTTATATGGTTTCTCTAAGCCTTTGTTTTGAATATTCTTCAAAGGTTTATCAAAACGAACTTCTTTTTGCTTGCCTTTGTCCGCCGAAGTTGGTCTAGAAGGACCTGCCTCTAGTATAACAGGTTCAGGCTCTAGAAGTTTGGCGGCTGAAGTGTCTGTCGTTGCTTCTTCCTGATTTCCTCCATAGTCCTTGAGGTAGGCTTTCCCTGACCGGGTTCCGGTAGCCAAAGCCTCTTCTTCTGATGTCGGGGATATTGCAACCATATGTCATGGTTTACATCTTGAGTTCTTTTTAGACTTATCTTTAGCAGCTTGAGTCTCTTCCTCAATCTCTGACACCAGATCAGGGTGAACCCACATAATCTTACCACACTTGGTAGTTAGGGGTACCAGGTCATGATTTTTACCCCTGGTCGGAGGAAGATTAACAATGTTCATCATCGCCCGTAGAATAGGTACTACACCATCCGGGACTTCCTGAGGGGGCAGATTGCCAAATTGGAGAGAGATCATGTTGGCAGTGACCGTCTTCTCGCTATTACGCAGAGTGATGGCCTTGGGATCGATCAACTCCTGGATTTTCCTTTTTAGTAGATAACATGCTTTTGTGGGGTGATGTATGTATCTGTGAAAAATGCAGTACTTAGGGTTATTGGTACTGTCGACTTTATTTGGCCGCTTTACCTCGGGGAGAGTAAGCTTGCCACTTTTGACTAGACAATCGAATATGCTTGGAATATTGTCGTCGTCAAAAGAATATTCTTCTTTAGGCCTGGAAGTCCTAGGATTCGTCTGCGTAGTCACTGGAGTATGTTGCCTAGATGTATTGATCGCCAGAGCTTCCTTTCCTTTGGAACTACAAGTATGGTCTCTATTAGAGGATGACCGCTTCCCTCTATCAGAGGTAGAGATCATGATTCCATTGTCACACGCCTTCCGACTGTTATCTTCAGCGGCTACCGCTGAGATGATAAACGAGGGCCAATCATGGAACTGATATGGTCCCATGAAAACTGAGATCAGTGGGAGAAGGTTCTTCCTGCAAATGTCCACCAAGGCTGAATCCGGAATTCCAGGAGGCATCTGCAAAGTAGCCTGACAAAAATGTTCAATAAAAGTACTAACGTTCTCTTTCTCCTTCTGCTTAACTTCGATGAGCGATGACATAGACATATCCATCCCTCCTTCGTAGAATCGAGCGAAGAACAGAGTCTTGAAATCTTCAAAAGAAGTAATGCAGTTGTCCGCAAGACTACGGTACCATTGGTAGGCTACCCCAGACAGACAGCCCTTAAACACTCGAGTGAGAAGGGCGTCATTCCCTTGCAGCAACACCGTCATCATGCTGAAGTAGTTCATGTACTGGCTTGGTGACGTCTTTTCCTCAAACAAAACTATAGCCTGTGGTTTGTATTTTGTGGGAAAGGGATCTCTTCCCAGACAACTGGGTATGGCTGGTTGATTCCCAACTTCTTGAGCTGATCCTTATGCTTCAAGGCATCAAATTAGGCTTTCAATTTTCGAACTGCCTGTATCGGATCTTCAGCTGGAAAAGGGACAGCAGAGAGGTGAGAGGTCGATTATATTGTAACTCCAACAGGAGGCAATACATTCTCCGGGTTGAGAGATTGAGGAGCAGCTGATTCTTGATTTTAAATAGGCTCCTGGCTTGCGTTGGATGGTGGCATGTCCACCCCCACATGTAGTTGAGTCGGAGGAACCGATGCTTGAGCTATAGCAGCTGCATATTGAGTCACCATCATTTGGCGCATACTCTCCATCATAGAATATATCTCTTTAAGCGATGCTTCCAATACAGCGATGCGTTGTTCAGTACTTCCTGATGGGGAGGCCTATTCATGTTCATCTCCAATGGCATAAACTCCCATTTCTCTGGATGCTACTGATGGAATGGTATATATCTTGGTAGAGATCAAGTCTATACTGTCAGCATTATATTCAAGAAACTGCCGATCCCCAGTGTCGGAATCGGAAGAATATGAAGCCGATTGTCGCGACCTCGAGTGGGTGTTTCAAAAGACACCTGCTTCAATATTCTCAAGGAGCCTGTCAAATCTTCTTTGGCTCGGAGTTCCAGAGGGATGACGTCTTGAACTTGACCTTCCTCTAGGAATGTCTGAAGCTATGTTTATTGATGCGAATGTTGGCTCTTCTTCCTGTAAGGGCAAAGAGTAGTTCAACCAGTCAAAAACTGACCGTTTTGCCTTAGAACAACAGTAGTTAACTACAACTTTATAACTATTACAACAATGCTCCCTAGGGGGTATAGTAGACATATTAGAAGATCTCCTGTCTTTGTGCTTCTGGATCAAGAAATCACGCAAATCAGGGAGATTAACAGAAGAAGAAGAAGAAGAATAAGGCTTATTCTGCCTTTTTACATCAGTAAGGGCATGGAGATTGGGAACCATAACTCTCTCTCTGCCAAAAGAATACAACAGTTCAGCCATGTGAGTAGCATACGAACCATCATCCGTCTGAGGAGCATATGTTCCCGTGAAACGGGTCTTCTTTACGCGGACGGGCTTATCCTGGCGTAATCTGGATTTTTGCACAGGTTTGCGTAAAATAGGGGAAATCCTCAAACGTCCTCCACCGTCACGCATAATCTAAAGAGTGGGCAACTTCTTCTCTTCGTGGCGTATAAGCCTAGAGGTCGGGAGATTCGCCACTCGTTTTCCCTTGATGTGATCCAAGGGTCCATCTGCCTCCTTATAGATGGGAGATGTATTTTTACGTGCAGGGCGCATTTGAAAATTTTGAATTGGCGTTGAGGCCTTGTAAGAAATTTTGTCTGCCACATCACAGACGGGAGACGAAGTTTTACGCGCAGGGCGCGTTTGAAATTTCTGAATTGGCGCTGAGGCCTTGTCAGAAATTTTGTCTGCCACGTCACAGACGGAAGACGGATTTTTACGCGCAGGGCGCGTTCTAGACTTCTGGATTGGCACTGGGGCATTGCCAGAAGCTTTGTCTGCCACGTCACAGACGAAAGACATAGTTTTACGCACAGAGTGCGTAGGCTGTGTTGTCACAACCATGTTGATCGGAGAAAGAGAGCCTACAGGAAGGGTAGAGGATGTCTGGGGCATCCATACTTTATGCAGCTTCCTGTTGTCCTGGACAGAGAGGGAATGAGAGCTACCCCCTGCACGAAGCATATCTTCATAAGCAGATTGGTCGAATTGGACGACCAAAGTCTTCTTCGTTGATCCGACGGATGCAGCATCGTGTTGAGCAATGACTTTCTCGTCAGATGAGAAAGTAGTCCCCAGCAGAGTCGCCATCTTGTGTTTGATGATAAATAAAAGAATGAAACTAGGTTTATACGAAACCCTTTCTTTGTTTACAAATAAGAAAAAAAAGAGTACAATTAATCCTATACGAGGATATTAAGTACAATAAAAATGATTCTGGGGAAAAATTGATATAGGAGTCTGATCTGCGGTCGATCACTTTGTCCCTGGACCACACGATAACGAAGAAGTGATGTAGAAGAAGAAGCTTCAAAGGTTGCAAGAGGGATTGAATTCTCGTTGCCGAAGTTGTCAATCGACGCTCTCTATCTGTGCTCTCTGCTCCTCTTTTTTTTGACCTTTTTACTCTGTGACTAGGGGTCTCTATTTATAGAGATCAGTCACAGTAACTATCCAGTCGGCGTAGAAGCCAGACTGTGAAGAGAGTAGCACTCTTTACGCGACGGTTATAATAACTGCTACCCACGTCTGAATGATCTTCTGAATCCGCGTGTGACGCGTGTCCCATTATGAGGTAACGCGTATAACTGCCTCTCGAAGATCACGGTATACAAGGCACGTAGGTAACTGCCCCTCGCTTAAAGATAGTTGGCATAAAAGCCAAATAACTGTCTTGTTGGCGTAAAAGCCAAGTAACTGTCTTGTTGGCGTAAAAGCCAAATTGCTGTCTTGTTGGCGTAAAAGCCAAATAGCTGTCTTGTTGGCGTAAAAGAAAAATTCTGCGTAAAGCTTGATGCTGCATAAATAGGTAACCAGCGTAAAATAGCCAATTATCCTTCCTAACTGAGGTCTTGAGCGTATTCTAGGCCAAATAGCCTTATCACGTACCATTATAAATATAGCCTGAGTTGGCGTATTTCGAGGAGATAGCATACAGCGTGCTCCTATAGTTGAAAATATCCTGGTTGGCGTATTTCGAGAAGATAGCATACGGCGTGCTCCTATAGTTGAAAATAGCCTGGTTGGCGTAAAATACCTAGATGGTGATGTGAGCGTATTATCCCTAGTTTTAGCTCTCCCAGTCATTAAAAATAGAACTAAATCTCGTGCATTAAATGCAGAGATCTGCCCCCATCTCACGCATTAACTGCAGAGATATGCCTAGAGTTCGGTACGAAGAATAGCTTTTGACGTGGCGTCTGATTTCGTCTCATCTTGCACGTAAAAACTTATCTCTGCCTGTGTAGAATAGGCAGCGTATTCCTTGAATGCGTAAAAATGACTTGTATCAAGGATATGTCACTAACCGACAGCCTGGACCTCTGTGCAGAATCATCATTACAGCCGTCCTCTCGATCGTCGTGCAGTACTCTTTGTCGTAGTCAGGTTCACTGTTTTGTCTGACAGGTTCATTCGAGGAATACGAAGAGTTCCTCGTACAACTTCACACTGCATTAAAAGCAGACATATTTTACGCCGAAGGGTGGTGTAACAACCTTTTTACGCCAAAATAGCCTGGAAGTGCTACCTTACGCGGGCTGTTCTGAAGCTCTATTTTACGCTAAATAGCGTTGAAGCTATGTTGTACGCCAATAGCTCTGAAGTCATATTTTACGCCACACAGCGCTGGAGCTCTGTTTTACGCGGGCTTCATGCATGTTGGAGTTTTTTACGCGTATAATTCTCCAGCGTGTTTTCATGCTTCTACAACAGAATGTACCAGTACCCTACAATATGGTCACAGCTGTACCTAGACATTGGTGTATTTACTACGATACAAGTCACATATGGCCTCACAAAATATATTATTTCTCAATCAGTTAATACAACCGCTCATGTGTGTTCGTGTACACATTAGAAAAAGATGAAGTAATAAGAAGAAAACATAAATCCATTGATTCCGTTCAAAAAAATCCAAAATTTTTGGTGATTTTAAAATATAGTAAAATCTAATGCAAGTTAGCCGGTGGATAATTAAATTACTAATTTAATAAAAAAATAAATTATCTCTACTTTTATAATGAGGCTTGAAACCGACTCAAAATGAAGTCGTCTAAGTCGTATGTAAATACTCTACTAACTATTTTTTAAATAGCTAATTATTTAACTACCTACTGTTATTATTTATAACTAAATAATTCTAACTCAAGTGGTTAAGGTGGAATGTATTTTTCTTGGTTGCTTGAGTTTGATTCCTAAGAACAACAATATTTATAATAATTTTATATTTAAAAAATTTAATATTTTTTTTATGCACGTGCAATGTACATATACAGTAATAGTCAGATATAATGCCTTACTCATCTAGTGTCTAAGTAAATTACTAATGTAATGGAAAACAAATATTATGGTGGATCTTTCATGTAACAGTACAAATGGATCAACGGGTACAATATATAATCTTGAAATCATTGTCCTTGGATGTCACTCAAATTGGAAAATTCAAAGTCACAACATACAAATACAACATTGCTTCTGGAACTTGACTAGCTTGTAGCTGCGGTCCAACCTAAGCCCTAGGCAACTGTTAGCTTTCTTCAAAACCAAAAGCTTACATCACAAATGTATGGCCATGGACCTTTGTCCTTCCTCTAAATTTTCCACTCCCTTCTGCTTTAGTATGAAGTTTATTAATCATCATTGATTTGTGTTGGCTTGAGCATGCCCAGAGATGTGATCATCAATGTCAAGACAACAAAAAATTCTAAAGTGATAAGTTCTTCACCAAAAAAGATTGTACATTTATGACCCATGTGGTCAGCGTCAAGCCCAGCTATTGGAAAATATGTCGGGGAAGCCACTTAATTTGCAAATTCATCTTTTACATTTCCCTATTCAGACATCTGAGACCAGATTCATTTTGTTAAGTGTTAATTTGGATTGAATATATTGAAATTTAGGTGGAAGAAATTTTTTGGATCAACTACACTCCTCTTGTGCCATTAGACTATTTTGATATCTTTACCAGCCAATTTTAAAAGTTGTTTCATATTGCATTTATTAGTATCACTATATATCTTTTATATTGATTATTAATATTATCTTTTTTAATAAAAATATTTATGGTATTTGTTTCATTGAAAATTGTTTATAAATTGCTAATCATATGATGAAATTCTTAGAAGAAAAGCAATGAGTTGTGAATTGTCGTGAGATCACAAACATGAGATTCAAACTCTTTAAGCTTTATTTTTAAAGCGTGATAAGATCACAAGTAAAAATTCTAACTCTTTAAGCTATATTCTTAAAATATGATCCACCAAGAAAATCAAATTAAGACCCCTCCCTCTCTTCCCTCGATTATGTTCAATATGCTTACCATATTTAATTTGTCGTCAACCCGCGGGGTAACGATTCTGGCAAAATGATCACTATTATTTTCATGTAGTTTTGATAGGAATTAATAATGGTCTTAGGGTTTGGTGTTTGAGGAAAAAGTATTGCTCTCATTGTATGTCTTCGAGTTCCTAATGTGCCTATGAAATTCAGAGGAGTTCTTTGATCTTCTACTTAGTACGTCCAATCACTATAATCCTAGGTTAAATATTAATGAGAATGATATACTTGTTTTAGACCTATAGTTAATTAGAATGAACAGTTTGTGCTTGAATAAGTCGATGATATGTCTGAATGATGCAATGCTTCGAAAGTGATATCTAGGTGGATTGATCCCATGGCTGGAACATGTAGTTTTGTATTGATTTTTTCATGTTTATAGTTAGGACTAAAATCTTATGTTACTTCGGTCTCAAATGTACGTGTTGTATATGTCTTGTATTCAACTATAGTGTAATGTGGGCGTCATCCAATGATCAAAGAAGTCCATATTAGTCGAAGCAGCGGATATAGAGTTCAAAAGGAGCCAAGAGCATTAAGGTGACATATCGACGGCACACCTCCAGTATATCATTAGCATACCGGGAGGGTCTAAATCATTCTAACAAGTTTTGGGCACAATTAAGTGTGCATCAAGCATACCAACATATATCTTCAATTTGTCGTTGGTTCGGGATCATGCCATTTTAGATAATGATTCAAATTAGAGGTGCTTCTATTGTGGTCCAGATTTCTCCAGACTTTGGGGGTTATAGGAGATTATATTTAACGGTTTCCTCATGCCCTAGTGAGATTGAGCAAAATGAGGCTAATCTAGAGTTAATTTTTTTTTTAGCTTGAGAGCCTTTAAGGGAATCATAAGAAGGAAGAAGAAGAGAGCCCGTAAGAGAGCTCTTTGAGGGAGAAATTTTCTAATAAGGTTTATGTTTGTGTAAACCTAGTAAAGTTCTCTTGTTTAATTCAATAAAGTTATTCATTCTTCGGTGTACATAGACTGATCTCGGTCGAACCACATTATATTGTGTGTTTGTGTTCTTGTATTACCATCATTTGATATATTTTTGTCTTGTTCTATTCATAGTCGTAAAGCTTTTGATAATTGGTATTAGAGCTAAGGAAACTACAGTGATTTCAAATTATATTATCCTATAAACTTCTTCTTATATATCAATCACCATTAATGACTGTCATGTAGATGTACTGTATTTCTAATGAATATTTTATAGGGACGATAAATTATAACCCTTATTTTGCAGGGATGAACAAGTCGACTGTGGATAATATATCACTATACAATTGATATTTTCATGATTATGTTTTACATTCATGATTATAAATTTTTAACATACCCTTGTTAAATTAGAAAGATCACATTAAAAAATTATATGCTTCACATGTGTACTATGTTGGTTTGGGTGAGTCAGGTTGATACCGCTCTCCAGTGCATTCCCCAATGTACTAACTCTCTCCTCTACAGGTTTTGGAAACAACGTGGACGTTCTTAGATGCTAGTACTTTCGTAAGCATTGAAGCTCTCTTCCAAAGTATTTCGAAGTTTTCTTCCAATTATAAGGTATTCTATTTTTTTAATATAATAAAAGGGTATGATGTATAGAACGATATTATTCCATGTCAGTTTTCCAATTTCGTAAATTATAAGACTAGTTGGCATTTATAGTTCTTTTATGATAATTTGTGTACTCGGTCACAAGTTAATAAATAAAGAGAATTATTTCTTCCTATAGTGTATCTTCACCTTTCTGCTTATGTTGTTGCTTCAACCTTATTTTTCAATTGGTTTTTACACGTACATATTTATGCCTTATACAAGTGGAATTTAGAATTATATGGCATCACTTCCAGTAACGACTTATCAATTCAACAAAATCGGGACATGACATATGTATAATAAAAACGTAAAAGAGACAAGATGCAGCTCAACAACGATAATTTGAAGCACAGTTCAATGAATATCAGAAGCATCTAGACACATTGATACAAATGATAAACACCATGTGGGCTAAAAATAATACTGCTACGGCAACTGCGACTTAAGATAATAGTGTTGTTGAAGCTGAAGAACCCCTACCGACGACATCCAAAAGATCTTCATTCAAAGCTTCTGAGTTCAAAAGGATAGATCCACCACAATTCAATAGGAGTTTGAAATCAGATAAGGTGATGGATTAGGTGGATGAAATGTAAGGTTTATTCAATTTCATAAGCATTAAGGGTAAATTGGCATGCACATTCATACAATTACATTTGAAATCACACAATTAGTAGGAGGATAAGAAGAAGGCGATCAGCTGAGATAAACAAGGAACCAAAATTTCTTGGAAAGTGTTCAATCAATCATTTCTAGATCAATATATTCTTCTAGTGATTTGATAGAGAAAGGAGGATGGGTTCATCGCACTTAAGCAAGAGAATATTACAGTAGAAGATTATGAGCTGAATTCTTGAGAGATTTGAGCATGTCCTGAATCTTTGTTAGGTTCACTGACTCCTTACTACTAGAATATAAGAAGGAATGGATTCAGAGATTTGAGCATGTCCTGAATCTTGACTTGTAAATGGATATGGTGAATAGGAAATACAAGACATTCAGAGAGACATATGAGGCAAATCTTAAGATAGAAGACGGAAGAGTTTAGCAATACGGTATATGTTTGTGTAATCATTATAAACTTATCTTGTTGACTCAATAAATTTATTCTCCTCTTGGCCCTGTAGAGTTAGGCCGATTTAGATTGCATCAAGTTATATTGCATTTTTTTATTGCTGTTGTTGGATTTATTTGTACCTTGTTCAATTTGTCTCCGTAATTTTTTCAATAGCAATAATGAACCTTCAATAATATTTGAATTAATTTGAAATTATCTCACTTTATTGGTGGTATTCAATAGTTATGAACTCAAACAACTCTATGAGTCCATTTTTATTCATCCACCAAAACTAGGGTGGATGTTCACACTTCCACTCAAAGGTTGTCATGTGTCATTTTCATCTAACCTAATACCACTTTGAGAGTGGTTTGGTGAATATCCATACTATTTTTACGACATTTTTATCTAAACTAAAACTACTTTGAGAGCTGTTTGTTGAATATCCATACTAATTTTTACCACTAGTTATGGAAACTTTGAATGGAAGGGTGAACATCTACCCTAGTTTTGGTGGATGAACAAAAATAGACTCATTCGAATAGAGTCAATATCATGTCTTATCCCTCAGCACCACGCCACCCTCATCGATTCACTTGGGGAAATGTAGGGGTAACCATGTTTGTAAACTACTACTATTAAGGTTATCAATCTAATGGATTGATTATTGTTTTGATGTAATTTTTTGTTGACAATGGCAATAGCACTTGTAATCATTTGGTCCCAACGTAGTGTTTGCCTTTTCCATTTTATATGACCGGTATCAAACTTCCCTAACTATGTTCGATAACAATATTAGTTTATTTTTGTTCACCAACCAAACTATTGTTATGTTCACCATTTCAAGAGACTTATTATGTGTCATTTTTATCCACTTTAAACTACTTTGAAAATGGTTAGATGAATATTCACAGTAGTTTTGACTATTAATTCGACACGTGGCAAGTATTGAGTAGAATGATGCACACTAGTTTTGGTTGATGAACAAAAATGGACTCATCCAAACACAGACCCTAGATCCATTAATACTTAATACACTTGAATAGGTTATTATGTTATATATCATCACATTTATTATTGTAAATAGACGTACATTCTCATTACAATTGCATAGCAGTTGTTAACCTAGTTACTCTTCTTTATAGAAGAAAATATATCGTAAAGAGACTTGAGATATTCTTCTTTCACGAAATATATATATATATATATATATATATATATATATATATATATATATATATATATATATATATATATATATATATATATATATATATATATATATATATATATCAGTCTTGGTAAGGAGGAAGGGCTTTATGGCGCTTTGGAGGTCTTCGATGAGGTTATCTTCCTACTGGCCCGTGCATTACCCTGTTGGGTGGATCGGTCACTACATACCCTTCTCGGTCGTTCTTCATAAGGAGGGAGAAATCTCCAATGAGGTTGTCTCCATACGTCCTTTTTCACCTGGAAGTCAGGAAGTCCCGCTAGTGGAGTATGGAACTTTTGTCCCCCAAGATGCTCCAGAACAACGAATTGGGTGTATGACGATTTCTCCACAGTCAGTTATAGCTCGGGAGTAGGTGATCCTAGTTCCAAGAAGGTGGAGAAGGCTAAGTCCAAGAGGACTAATAAGTAGAACGAGCATATGGTTACTCCACAATAACTCATGAACCTGCGATCTTCTTCATCCACTGGCTCCAAAGCCCTCTCCAAATTCGCAATAGGGTGATCTCTTCGTAGGTGTATAGTTCTTTTTTGTTTCCAGCAGCACATAGCGTTGGGCTGGCTGAGCAATATAATCCTCTAAATAGTCTTCCAGGATATATATATATATATATATATATATATATGTGTGTGTTTGTGTGTGTGTGTGTGTGTGTGTGTGTGTGGTCCAAACTAAGCGATATGTTGAATTTGAATTAAGTTGCAAGGAGGATGTAGGAATATAGAATTTATTTTGTACGAGCGTTCAGCACGAAGCGAGATGATGAGTCTGGATCAATGGAATGTGAGTTGCATGGAGCAGAGTTATGAAATGGTCAAGAAGCATACAAGAAATGAATGGATACAGGTTTTGGTTAGAGGACGAACCTTATTCTAAGTGATATATTATGTAATACCTCGCAACCCCACGGTGCATTACGCTGAGTCAGATTAAACGAGGCAATGGTTAGTTTATATTTGATTTATTAGATTTGGGAGCAAGTATTAATTTGAGTTGGTATCATATGCAGATCGCATTCGGAGTTCGATGAAATTAGGTGTTCGTTCAGAGCAGTACTGGGATAGCAGGATTGGTGCGATAATGTCGTCTTTCATAGTCCGATCGGTCGGATAATTTGGAGAGCACGACCTGCTCGTACGGTCATACAAATTGAGTAGATTGTACTTTGCATCGGACCACAGATTCAAGGGATCGACCGTATCGGCAAGGCAAGGTGCTTAGCAGATTCAAACTTGGTGAGTGGGGTAGCCTACTAATCTAAATCAACACTAAATAGATAGTGAATGCAAACAGTTATATGATAATCTTTCTACTTGAATCCTAGATTTATTTTATGACAGAGGTATACCATGTTAAGGAAAATTATAAATCAGGTTAAGCATGCAAGCATTCAACTCAAGCAAATATACTAGCAGTTATATCCAACTCAAAATAAGACTAACCATGCAATCTATTCCACTCAAACCCGATGCAAGTGTGAACCTATCAAACCATATCGTACTCGAAGCCTCGAATCTATCGCATCACGCCATAATCCAAGTCTTGCTAAATTCTAATCATCGATGCACACACTCTTGCCCGGGGCAAGGTGGCGTCGCCGCCTATATGAATGCACAAACTCAAACTTAACCAACTCTTATCTATATGAAGATCACAGGCCAAGCCATAAAGGACTAATCCAAGGCAATTCGACCCGATCCAGCACTGAGTAGCTAGCCCTCCTGGTCGTCTCGAACTGCCAGTACCATGTCCAAGGCATGTTACCATTTGTTTCCTCCATGATCGAACGATCTCGGTGCCTGAAACCTATTTCGTTCGAGAAAACAAACCTTGTGCGCAACAGGTTGTCCGTGACCAATGCAATACTCCAATAGTAGGTACGATGAGAGAATCGAACCTTCTTGCTCCACCAAATGATACTCGTCTCGATCCATCCAATTCACTAGAACCATTCTCCAACTATAGCCCAAGGCACCATCTCAGTTATCTCCATTAGTGATATGGAAATATGGAATTTGTGCTGCTTCTCCATCCACTTCGTCTTCTGCAACTGTTCCTCCTCCCTTCTCCTCTCTTTCCAGTCGCCTCCCCCTCCCTCCCTCCACCTCTCTCTTATCCTCTTCATTTTCTGTTTCGGAGGACAGATGGACCACTATTGGTCCCCGTCGGCGAGCTCGACCACTCTGACCACTGTCGAAGGGGGCCGCTGGTGTGGGCTCCATACACCCTATGACTCGGTCTTCTCTCCCGCCTTTCCTTTCCCCTATGGCTCCCTTTTCACCTCTGTCTACTCCTGCTTGTAAGGTGTTTACCAATTTGCCTCAGAGGGCTACCACTTCATTCTAGCCTTCGAGAGAAGCCCTTTCATCGTGGCAGATAGCTATAGATAGGGTATAGATAGAG
>JAYESA010000004.1:248848123-248866092 GCA_036927795.1 Iris macrosiphon | reverse complement strand
ATCATTATTATTGTTTCTCATCTTCCTTATTTCGGGAAGATGAATACTCCCGTACGGTAATTTTCCTTCAGGAACAGATCCTCATCAAGACGAAGATGGGAATAGTTGATAAGATATTTTGTGTAGATGGTTTTATTAGATGGTTAACCATGGTAGAAAAGGTTGATAAAGTTCTTTCTTGATACTAGAGCTAGTATAGACTGTTGGCATAAGAATTAGACATATAAGTAGAGATTTATAAACTAGCCCCTTACTTAAGGGAGCCGTGATCTGTCCAGTATTAGAAGCTAGAAGGGTTGTTTAAATTCTAAGACATTAAGAATAAATTAGGAGAGACATAACTAGATATTAAGGTTAATCGTAGCCCCATGACAATGATACGAGAAAGTAGGTACAGTCTTATGGTAGTGATACAAGGAATGACCTGATGAACTTGGCAAGACAGAATCTTAGATTCACCTCTAGAAGAAGATTATTAGACACTAATAAAATAAGGTATGAGAGTACCTAGAGTAGCAAACCATAGTGGTTAACTCCTAATTACCTGGTGACTTATACCTAGGTAGCAAACCATAGTGTTAACCCCTAGTTACCTGGTGACTTACAGTATCCGACCTAAATTATTTTCCTACCCTCTAGATAATGATCAGGACTAAGCTAAAATAGATAGGCAGATTTCTAGACATAGATTGGTAGACGCAACATTGGATGAAGAGATAGTGAGTACTACAAGTAGCTTTCAAATTAGATTAGATGTACTTGACTTATTTGGGTTGTCAATGACTATTAGTCTCGTGTTTTCACCCTTGATAATTCCAAATAGTTAAGCGAGTATCTAGAATAGAACAATTAGATCGAAAGTGAGAGTATCGACAGATGTTAGCCTTGAGTTGGATATCGTGAACTACCAATAATGAACGACCAGTTATAAACCTGATGGTACCCATATAGTTTGGATAAAGGGTACGCATAGAGTAAAGTAGGAAAAACCTCAGGTTGAGGTAAAAGGGGTAGAATGGCAACAAGATGAGATTCGTGACAAGTACCTGGCCTTGAGTTTCTTTAAAAATTTAGAGAAGTGCCTGAACCAAAGACAAGGACGTTGGCTCGAGATGAGGATAGACTTTGAGATTGAGCTACAGTACCATCCGAGAAAAAGCCAACGTAGTAGCTGACGTATTGAGCAGGAGACCCATGGCATTCTTGGTTACACAGCAACACCAGTTGAGAGATCTAGAGCAGTTAGGTATAGAGGTCATTATCCCGGAACAGACGGTCAGTTGTCGAGTTTTCAGGTACAATCGACATTGGTTGAGAGGATCAAGACTGCCTTGCCAACAGATGCCAGATTTCAGAGGCTTTGACAGAAGACAGAAGCCGGGATGCAGACAGGAATACGTATATACGAGGATGGACTTGAGATATAGAGATCGTCTCTATGATCCGAAAGGATAACTTCATCAGGAGCTGATATCGAGGCGCACAGTTCAGCATGCTCTATTCATCCAGGAGGCACATGATATACAGAGATCTTAAAACAGTACTTATGGTAGCATAGAATAAAGAGAGAGATAGCCGCTTTATGACAAAGTTCCTGGTGTGTCAGCAGGTCAAGGTTGAACATCAGAGATCTGCCGGTCTACTTCAACCCCTCCCAATACCTGAGTAAACATGGAGCACATCACTATGAACTTCGTTACGGGCCTTCCGAGGAGTCCCAGTGTTTGTAATACGGTATGAGTGATCATGAATCGACCTACAAAGTCTGATCACTATTTACCTTTCAGAGTTCGATAATCCATGGAGGTCTTATCAGATATATATACGAGGGAGAGTTCTACCGCATGGAGTGCCAATCGGTATAGTGTCTGACAGGGATACGAGGTCCATATCTTACCTTTGACGGAGCTTAGAGTTGGAAATAAGATCAACGTACTAGAAAGATATGACGATGTGTAGGAGACAAGGATAAGAAATCATATATTGGAATCACGTAACCCAAGGACAATTTTTGATATAGACTGGAGGGATAATAATTGTATGTATTGTAATGCTTTTGGAGTTTCGAGGATTTAGCACAGGTAGAAATTGCCGATCAGCCTCGAAGTGCTACAAAGTTCAAGGAACAGATATAGGTTTAAGTCCCACACCGACTCACTAGTCAATCGGTAGACGATTCCACTGGACTTTTAGTTTGTATATCGACACGTGAGTAGGTGGTATATACGGAAGATAAAAGTCTGGCATAAATGGTAGCTGAATGTTTGTGATTACAAACTGTTTTAGAAATAGAGATTTAGACTTTTGACTAACAGGACATGAGAGCTTGCTGAACCAATCCTTAGTAGTAGGTAGTGTCATGAAAAACTTATATCCAATTTGCCCTAGCTGATAAATTTTAGGGTTAGTATTCCTATTGGTTACCTTTTATTCTAGTGTACTTAGAATGATTGAATAGATAATTATTATATATTTTCTATATATTCTTAGTACTAGGTATTGAGTAGAGACTTAGGTAGTATGTTATTACATATACTTCTCCTAGGAATTGTTTGAGTTTGAGTTTCTAGCCTAGGTATGACTGACTAGCTAGATTAGACCTGTTGCTGCACAAGGCAATTCTAAGAAGTTAAGTCACCTGATTCCTTGTGATACATATAGGATGATGACGTATTACCCTAGGAAGAATGCTAAGATAATAATCGTCCTAGTTGCTGACAAAGGTTAGGACAGTGTTCGAGGGTACGGATCGAACAAACATCAGGTTCAGGAGTATTTCCAGTATGTCAATAGAGCCCAACAGATAGTGCAAAGGCCAACTCCACCGGTTCTAGGTAGTCCGTAGCATTGCTAGAAAAATTATGATTTATTAGGTGTTTATTTTAATTTCGAGGACGAAATTCTTATAAAGTTGGGAAGATTGTAAACCCCCTCACCCCGAAATTAGGTTTACTTGGCTTTATAGTAGAATTAGGGGCTAGTTTGAACCCAATTAGAATTTAGAACAACGTATTTAATTAACTGTACATTATTTTATCGCGTAGCGCACCTTACCGTTGCCTTCGATAATTGGAGCACCTCACTGGCCATTGTCTGTCTACAAATCTCACAACCCTGTCCTAGACTTGACCACCATCTATTTTGACCTCTGTATAATTTATGATCACGCTTTCTGGTACGATATTTTAATCGCACAATAAACGTCACGGACGTTATTTCCTATTTCTAAAATAAATTCTAACTCTGTACCCTTGTGCGTTCCAATCAAAATTGTGAGACATAATCTTGACCGTTTTGTACCACCCAAATTTTATTTAATATTCTACACTGTATCTTCTATGCCCCAGATGCTTGCCGACCTAATTTTATTCCTAGGTACTTCTAATTAATTTCGGAACATCGTGCGCATTCAATTAATTTAATTAAATCTAATTTCCGTCTTGGGGCAATTTTATCGATTGTTGGGGATATTATGCAAAAATGCATTGAGGTGTCCCCACCGTTGGACAATACATGAAGAAATCCAATTTTCCCTTCACGTGGGATTTTTCGAAATTTTTTGGGATGTGCAACGCGCGCACATCGTCCCCCACCTAATTCTAGCCTTGCATTTAAATAATGCAAATTATAGCCCTCCAAACATTCCCTTGTCAAGCCTTGGCCCATCCCAAGGAGATGTTGACCAAGCCACTTCCCTTGGTCAACCCAAACCCAAGTTCTACACACATATATATATAACTTTTTCTTTCCTTTTCCTTATTTTTTCTAAAATCCCTAAACCTAACCCTAACCCTAACCCTAGCCGTCAGCCCGCCACCCCCTTTCCCTGACCTCCGTCTCCCCGTGGCAAGCCGACCCCCGCTGGAGCAGCTCCGCCCGCTCATCCTCTGCCTGACTCGACCGAGCAGCCCCGCTGCTCTCTCGGCTGAGCCGAGCCCCATCGCTGAACCCCCAGGCCTGAACTCCTCTCTCCTTCTCACCGTGGTCCTCCCCCATGGCCGAGACCACTCCGACGTCTCCTCCTCTCCACCTCCCTGCCATTCCCGGCCAACCCCATTACGACCACACCACGCCACACCCTCTTCCCCTCGACGACTCAGATCCCGCTGCTCATCTACTTCCCCGACTCTCCCCGCCGGAGTCATCCACGACCCCGCCTCGAACCCCCACAGCCGCCTACCAGAACCTCCTCCTCCCCAGCCCGATCATCTCCACCATCCACCACCACCACCAGCAGTCCCAGCCCTCGATGCAGCGGCCACGACCTAGCCACCCGACCCCGGCCAGCCCCGACCTCGTCCACCTAGCCGCCTCCGTCGGCACCGCCCTCCGGCGTAGCCCTGAGCCGCCACGCGAAGCCCCAGCGAGTCACCGCTGAACTCTGACCGGCACACAGCAACCGGACACAAGCAGTACCATGTCGCAGCGTCGTATCGCTTCGCGGACACGGGAAAACCTCGTTCTACGGAGCCCTGTTCAGGTAACCCGTTCTCTCTCCTCGTTGCTTCCGTTTTTTCGTTCCGTCAGTTGTGACACGTAGGCTATGTAACCCTCTCGATGCTCGTTGCAACCCGCTCGGTGCGTCGCATCCTTTGGCGATCGCGAACCGCGATCCAAAAACAGGAAAAATAATTGCCCCATTTTCACTCGAACTGAGTACGCCTCTACCAAACGGGACGACTTGGTCGCCACGCGTCTTCACCGAAACGTGCACGCCGTTGATACGGATGTGCGGGATTTCGCAGAAGTTGATTTGGATGTGCGTGCACACTGGAATCAACGCGTATCCGCCGACAACGTCCCGTATCCGCCTGTTCTGAAATACGTTGTAACTTTGTGTACACATGTCGGATTGAAACGAAACTTGTGCCATCGGACTCGTAGCAATACGCTGGTCTTGTGACCCAAGTTTGGTTCGATTCTGAGAACGTTGACAAAATCCCGTATAGTGGGCCCCACGGCTCCACTTGACGGACGATTTTCTGATCGGCTCATCGGAATCTCGTTCTGATATTCCGTTGGGTTCGTATCGACGTTCTGGACTTGTTGACACTAAGTTTGACAAATTTGGAGAACATGGTCTCTGACTACGTTTTTTGGTGCAAGACGGGGCCCACTTGTGGACCCCGTATTGACCAGAAACTGTATTTTTGCCCCTGTGTCCAAAATGGACGAAAGGGTAGTGTTTTCTAGCTATTTCACTTATTCTGGGAACGTTGGTGATGTTTATTTTAGCATCCGGAGATGTTCATTCTGAGGCCTTAGTTCTGACTCTTGGTGATGACATCTGGACGTTATATTGCAGCTCTCTTTGCCAGGCAAGTATACCTTGCCTTGTTGTACTGTTTAAATTCAGTTATTTTAGTTACATGTTATATTTATTTATATATTATATAAATTTGCGCGTCCGAGAAGACTCGGGTGCAGTCAACGAAGACGTTGACGTTAGGACTTGTGTCTGACCTAGTGTCTAGTAGACCCACCTAAAGTTGTGGAGTTATTGGTATGACTCCCAGGCCTTGACACGTATCATTACATGTCACAGAGTGAGTTCATGTAGGGACGCGTGTCTCATACATGACTGGCCATCAGTGTGAGCAACACGTGTAACGGTATGTAGCTCAGTTGTTTATTTTATAGAGACTTGCATCATAGTATGAGATATCCACGTCGTGTTTACGACTTGTATATCTATATTGGGCGGGAAAGACAACTAGTAGGCGTTTGGGACACCCCCCTCCTTGATGTTATACCTTCGTATACCATGCTCCTCGAGATGGACGATTGCAGAGTGCCCATGTGTCTGGGGGCATATGATACATATACTAGCCAGTCACGACGATTGGTGAATTAAGTCAGCATATGTCTAGCCTACACTTTCCCATACGTACTATAAGGTCTTACATTACATTCACTTAGATGGTTAGCACACCCCCCTTTATTTATTCAGTATTTACTTATGACATGCTTCTATGTATCTTGTTACGTCCCTCTGAGGACCTGGTTCCTTCTAGGTTGTTTGTGCAGTTGCAGGATATTTGATCAATTAGAGTGTGGACATCATTGCAGGTATATTTATATTTCCAGCTATTTCAGTTATGTACATACTTTCCATTTTATTTTGCTTTTATAGCTTAGTGTTTATAGACCTATGTTGTTCTTCTGGTCTATTCGAGCGGATGTATTATTGGTGCTGCAGACTGATGATGCGTATCGTTCTTTCTTGAGATTACTTACCCTGGATTGAGATTTAGATGTATGTTAGAAATAGATTAATATTGGAACACTTGACCATGGACAGCGTAAGTGCGCTCGTTGGTCCATTAAATTGAAAAGCCCTACGGAGTCGTACCAGCTGGCCATTGCCACATGTCTGGTCCCATAGATTTTGGGACTGGGGCGTGACAACCGTCATGGCCACCTGGTGGGCATTCTCAATGCCCAGCCTCATCATATCCACCTGCGGTGCTGCGCGTCCATCATCTTTCTGAAGAACGCAAATAACTGGGCAGCGTTTACCGGTACAGGAGGTTGTGGAGGCACCAACGGAACGACTGGGGTAGTCCCTCGGATCGACAGGTAGAGGAGGATCCCCGAGGGAAGCAGATGCTCCCTCAACCGCAGGAGTGGTGAGTGGAGCAGTAGCAGCTGCCTGAAGTCGAGCAGGAAGAGAGTAGCAGACCTCTCGTGGCAGCTGCTGTAACGGTACGATGGGGATCGTGTCTTCGGAGGCATCCTGAACACAGATCAAAAGAAAGTCAATAGGACACAAGATACGATATCATCAAGGAAGGACAATAATATTTCAAAAGAAAATAATTTCAGAATAATTAGAAATAACAAATATTAGATTGAAATTATATCTAGTTGTGATTGAGTACACTCTCATCCTAGATCCTATATCCTAGAGCAAGCACGCAGCAGTACAACTAAATCGTTGTACTACCACAATATCGCACTAATTGCGAATCTCGAGATCTGCGTGGGCCACCAGCAAAAACGTGTCATGACCCACACCCGAAAAATCGGGCATGAGTCATGGGCACGTCGAGCTAAACGCCGTAGCATTGGCGGTAGAACACTGTCTAGGTCTACTATCTAGCTAACAATCTCACACAATAATATAAGTACCTTCCAAGATCTCAACTCCATACGGAGGAACAATATGATAAAGATAATATAAATACTCAATCACGATCTAAGCACGATAAGATAACAAGGAAGTCTAACAACTACAAAGTCTAAACAACAACTACTACTAAAGACAGCAACAATAATAATAATAACAACAATATCCTGAATCAAATACAATACAAAGTCTCAAACCAAAAGCTGGGACAAATTCGGTACCAAAAGCTAATAAATACAACTGAGGTCCTAGTGATCCCGGCTACCAACCCGAAAATTACTCCTGAACTAGGGGGTCCCTGTCTGCACCATCGACAGGATGAGGTCCATAAAATATCGGACACCAATCTTTGGGGTCCTCTGAAAAATATATTCAGTCAGGATTGGAGCAAGTACACCTATAACAGCAGTTCCAGTTAAATGATAAAAACTATAAAGCAGTTGTAGCTAGTAGCACAATGTGAAGGAAATAAAGTATGAACAAGGAAATATATATATATATATATATATATATATATATATATATATTATATATATATATATATATATATGTCAACTGGTGCATAAAGGTAAAGATGCATAAAAATCAGAAGCAAGATAATAATGACTATAGGATACAAGAAATCTAAACTAAGAGCAAGTGTGTGCACAATAACGTGAAGTGAGTCCAGCAAGAGTAAATATAATGAGTCCAGTCCATAAAGTATAAGTGAGACCAGTCAAGAAGTGTAAGTGAGACCAAACTAGAAAGAATGAACTAGTATCTCTGAAATACCTGTTTCGACATATAAACGTCTAGGGGTAAGTATGGCTCACCGCACACTGGGTGTGCGGCTGCTATCATTCCATATTAGAGCAGAGGGAGTGCTTCCAGATTTGGGAATATTTACATATCTACTCGAGTATTTTTCTGCCCTGACTAGTACAAGTGAATCCAAGACTTGACACGTAAAATAAATATGAGTCCATCCAGAAACATGAGTATGCTTGTAGTGAGTCCTGATGTGATGCCAGTAGGTGATTCCAGAAATAGAGGCCAGGAACATGAAATATACGTATCAGCAAGTAAATAATCCATAAATACTAGTCAGTGTCATGCCAAAAAATCAGATAATACTATACTAGAAGCTGAATCATAATAATTTTCAGATAATGAAAACTATCAGAGAATATACTCGCCTGACGTCCTGAGCAACTGGCGAGGATCGATGTCCGAACTGGCGTCACAAGGACCTATTATGAAAAGTAAGGTTAAACGGTGTCACGACAAGCACCCGGAATTGGGGCACGAGTACGCGGGTACGTCCAGCCTACGCCGCATCATCGGCGGTAGGAACGCTGTCAAGGTCTTGGATACTATCTAGCCAATCTCACACAAGCATCCAATCTCCATAAGGAGGCACGTATGACACAAATAAATGAATATATACTCAATCACAGGATTACAGCACGATAGGATATCGAACAAAATTAAATACAACACAAGTCCAAAAAGTAATAATCTATCTCAACAATATCCAAGTCTCATAGAAAATGCCGGTAGACAAATCCGGTACCAAATATTCTGCTAAAAGAACTAACTAAAAATAGTAATTCCGGCTAGACCTCCCGGAATCACAACTAAACTACCAAGTCTGCAGCTACTCACCATATGGTCCACAAAGTGTCGGACAGCGGTCCTCTAAGGCATAGTCTGGAAAAATATTTCCAGTCAGGAAGGAGCAAAGTACAATCTCAAATAACAGTTCCATATAATTGATAAGGACTATAAAGTAATAAATAGATGATGCTAGATACTGAGAAGACAGTGAATAAATGCAAATAGAAAATAAAGAGACAGACAATGTAAAGAGACAGGCAATAGGCAATATGATACAGTCAGTGCATGTATGAAAATGAAAAGAACAAGGAACAGTATCATATACGGGTGATGTAGTATATGATTTAAAATAGGGAACTGTAATCTATTCTAAGTGTTTGAAATAGTAGTTTCGAAATGTGATCGGCTTGGAAACATGTACGATAGCTATAGGGCCTGGCTAATCATGGGTGAAGAGCATGATTAACACTTACATTGTTCTATACTACAATAAGAGGTTATGATCACATTTCTTACTAACTACTTCCCCGCCCCCAACTAGTACTGTGGATCCAACCATGACACGTCACGATACACGAGCAAGTCCAATCTATCATGTACGATGTCTAATATACATGTCATGTACAATGTCAATACGATAATCAAGGTAACATCTCATGACTGCAGATCCAAGCTATACTAGTCCGTGTAGCACAGTGTCAAGGATTCAGATGTAACATTTCTAGATTATTGAACTTTATAGGAATTATCAAAAATTGGAAATTATCAGAGAATGTACTTGCCTTGGTCCTTAGCTGGTAATTATTGATGTCCTGTGCCAGAGTATCTCCTGGATGAAGTAACAGTCCTAAAAACATATCACAATATCACTTGTATCAGATGCTACACTAACATACAATAGAAATACGCTGGCCTCAGGGCTATGCCAGGCAGGGCACTAGGTCAACTAGGATCATCTAGTAGGGATACGTAAAACACATTACACTTATTAATACTTACAATATTTTATACATACACCAATTTAAATGTATTTACAATATATATATATATATGCCTTTTAATACATATTTGATTTATGCTAGTGGAACATTATATATGTATACTCGTATATATGCCAAAAATACATTTTAGAATATATATATATATATATATATAGTCAACATTATCATTTAAATATACTAATACTAATACACCAAATTAAATTATACTAGCATATACTTTTTATTAAATAGATATTATATAAAAAATAAACCAATACATATACATATATACAAACCAATTAGAAATATTGTGAATATATTAAGTATACAAAATATGCATATATACATATACCAAATTAATTATATATACTATATATACGTATTACATATATACTAAGTAGATTAAATATATACATATATATAATATACCTACACATACCAATTAAATATATATTGAAAAATATGCTAAGTAATATATATAGAATACATGTATACACATATACCAATTATAGGTACACTATACATTATATTAATCATACTAATACATTAATTACATTAACATACTAATGCATTATATATATACTATACATTATGAGTTTAAATATTAATTAAATAAATGCTATACATATTCATGTATTTAAAGCATTAATTAAATACATACTTAATTATACAATTTAATAAAAATAAATAATATACATATTTATATGCATTAATTATACTTACATACATACATACATGTATTATTGAATACCAAAGAGGGAAGAAGGGAGAAGAAGCTCACTGTGATGGTCGGGGCTTGGCCGCCGACTGATGGTGGTGGTGGTGGTTGCCTGAGGGAGGATGAGGGAAGTCGGGGGCTCGGTTGGCCGCTCGCCGGAGTTGGAGGAGTTCGGGCTCGGGAATGGAGATGATGATCTGGGTGGTTGCCGTCGGGTTGATGACGAGAGTGGTGGTGGTGTACGGAGCTTGGCCGGGCAGATGTGATACAGGGAGGAGCAAGGCCGGGTGCTTGGTGGTGAAGTCGAAGGGGGTGTGAGGCTGAGAACTCGCCGGAGAAGGGAGCTTGCAGCGGGAGGGTGAAGCAGGCCGGCCGGAGTCGGCTGACGCGGGGATGGGGAGTTGGAGGAGCTCGTGAGAGGGTTGACCGCCGGGCCGGAGTTGAGTCGGCCGGAGCAACAGCAGATGGGGGGAGCAGCGACTGACCGGAGGGAACTGGCCGTCGGACGCGTCGATGCAAGCGTCGGCCGGGGGGAATCGGGGCTCGGCTTTGGCCCGCCGGAGTTGGCCGGGTGGCCGGAGCACAGGGAGATGAGGATGGTTTTCCCCCTCTTTTCAATTTAATTCAAATTTAAATAAGAGAAGGAAAAGAAGAAGGGAGAAGAAGAAGAAAAGAGAAGAAGAGAAAGGAAAGAGAAGAAGAAAAGAAGAAGGAGAACTCCTACGTTGGAGAGAGAGAGAGGATGTGGGGGCTTGGGGAGTTGTGCTACCTAGGTTTTCTAGGGTTTAGAGTTTGATGGAAACATTAAATTAAGGAGAGGGTGTTGTGAAATCAAGGGTGGTGATTGACCCCCTTTAAATGAGGGGTCCCGATTGGTCATGAAGAAAAATATTCATGGATGAATGAGGGTGAGGTTTAATTAAAATATTAGGGATTCCTCATTGGTTTAAAAAAAATGCAAATTTGCAAATTAGCCCCTTAAAATTTGGTATTTGCACAGACACATGAAATGACGAAAATTTGGCGGGCGATTCGGTGTCCGATATTTGTAGGGTCAGGGGCGCTGTATGATCGGTACGGGCTCAAATAGCAGGGCGCTGGAATTAAATTGGGATTTTTAGAATTGGTTAAAATAGTATCCTCAATTTAATTAGAAATAAATGCAAGTTGTGTTCTAAAATTAATTAGGAGTACATGGGGCCAGAATCAGGTCAGGTCATCTATACCAATAATGAAGAAGACTCAGAACAGAATATTACCCTAATTTGGGCCGCACGAAAAATAGGTCAAGATTGTCCCCAATTTTAAATTGGAACGCACAACGATACAAAAATAGGGATTTTAAATAACGTCCGCGACGATTTTTGTTGCGGCTAGAAATAATGCACAGAGAGCATAATTATGAGTTGCAAAAATAGTAGAATGGAAGACGGGCATGTCTAGGGCAAGATTGTGAAATTTGTTGGAAGACAAAAGCTAGGATAGCGCTCCAAATATCGAAGCAAAGGCAATGCGCAATAATTAAATAAAATACGGTAATTAATTACAATCTCCTATAATAAATTCTAGATAAAACAATTAAATGCAGAATTCCATAATTCGGACAGGCGTTCATCTACTGGGCTTCTAGTCAAGTCTGCTAGCTCAAATAAATGGACAGTGTATATAATATTATATTTAAATTACACATCACACATTTATTTAAAATCAAATATACTATCATGCAATTAATTAATTGTAACTACATTAATATTAAATATTATAGAAAGTCAAAATTACCCCTGTTTTGAAACTATGGTAGTGACAAGTCTACCCTCCTTAAAAGAATTTCGTCCTCGAAATTTAAAGTCCTCATAGTAGCATTTATTCATACACATTATTATTTCCCTCAATTTTAATTCATCAACTACGAAATCAGGTAATAATCCACGATGTCTTTTCACCATTTTTTAAAAGTTCTGAATTTATTGCATTCCTGAAAATCCTCGAAATAAAATGAAAGTCCCTCTTTATTAAAATTTTCCTTGAAAGTTTTAGTTAATAATCCAATACTCAGAATTTAATATCCACTCCTAAATTTGATTTTTTTTTTTTTATCAATGCACATATAAAATTTAAATCTCGTCCAAAATTGAATTCAAACATTAATCCATCAAAAATTTTATTCCTCGATTTTCTCTTCCTCAAAATACTCAACAATGCGATACTTAAGGATTCTCTAATTGCAACATCCAAATATAAAATTCTAAAATTCATAACTTGTAATCAAATAAATATATTGGTAATCTTCCAAAATTTAAATTTTTTTTTTATAACCAATTTAATCACATCATAATCTTCCTGGGAATTAATAAGCCACCAATTATGAAATATTAATTTCTTAACCCTATATTTAAATCAATGGTTATCCTCGAATTTTAATCATCTTGTCTCTCTTGTCAAGTCATAACTCCTTCATGAATCTTCGTCATGGTTAAACCCCAATAATCATGGTCTAAAGAAAATCTTTCCTATAATCATACAACATGCAATCTAAGGAGAATATGTATGGTCATGGTGTCTTTTGTCATGGTATTGCAGTCTCTGTATCAGGGTGTACTACTAACTACATTATAACAAGAAAAATCATTGCATACAACTTGTACTAAGGAATCAATCAATCAATCAAGTAGATAGGGACGGAAGGAAGGAAAGAACAGAACTTGCTAACACATTACCTGCAGTATCTCCTATCTCTAACATACGCTTAACTCTAGCATATTCACTAACTAATTCCTATTCCTGTACACTGGTACCCATATCAACTAGTCATTTATCCACAAGATCCAGAATATATCCATATTGCACACACATGTCTATAAACACTTAAATCTGATGCCAAGAATCTCTAATATAATCATTGATTCAAAAATGCATCCAAGGTTTGATACCTCTATCTCTTTAGTACTCTAGTTTTTACTACCAGCACACTCACTGCTATCTCTCTTGCCTACTATAATTGTTGATACTAGCTATCCTCATCACTCAAGTGCATATCAAATGTAACACACCATACTAAGTACTGTTCTCCCTAATACAGCTCTAAATGGACACCCAAGTCTGTTTGCGGTGTCATCTCAATCATGCCCAAGTCAACAGATTCTTACACATGCACCTCATCCACTCATATACTAATTTATATCTCTTCCATTATAAAATTTTATCCTCATAATAAGGTCCTCTAACTAACTCCTTGAACAATTAAAGTAAAATGCATATACTTTCCTCAAAGTCAGATGTTCAGAAGCTGAAACAAAAATTCAATCACTTTCAAAAATCCTTACAGCTTTGTCTAGGCTCATTGAATCAATTTGAATCCTCAAACATTTTAATAACATAAAAACCTCAACTCCTTAAAATTCTTATAAATTACAATTCATTCCACTCTTCAAACAATAAAATTGAATCCACAAGTATACATATAAATACTCACAGTCTCTAATACTCAAGGTGCACACTAATACACCAATCATTTACAACCTCAACTGTGTACGAAAATTGTACTGCCCGAATTATTCGCACTATTACTTCCAAATGATCATCATTCACTGATACTCTTTCTCCTCTATCTATAGTGCCAATACTAACTATAACTACACCTATCATAAAACTATTGCTACAAGGCACTACGCTATGGGGTTAACTCTAGATTAATGCCTACTGCTCACTATGTCCACTAGGAAGTACTTACAACTCACAAGCAACACTCAGTCAATACTAATACTCAAGACACAGACATAATTACAAGTCACTAATCATCATACTTAACAAGGAATCCTCAAAGAATAGAAGCTCAAAAGGAACTGGATCAAGGACGGAAGGTATCTTTACTGCTAGTAAAGAAGAGAAGCGATGGAACAAAGTCCTGGAATAACATAAATAGATAAATCTTGAGATGATACTTTAAGAACCAATTTAAGATACAACCTGATAATCATACACGTCTGTCAGAAGTCATGACACACAGAATCCTCGCCACGCCAGTAAGCATAGGTGCGATAAACGACAGGTTCCATAACTAAGGTATGCAACTCTGTAATCATGTCATCTAGAATCTTCGCCACGCCAACCGTATGGCTGCGAGAGACTCTAAGTTTCATAACTACAGTATGTACATCCAAGTCTGTTTCTACGTTCTCGTCACGACAGCTAGAATGGCTGCGATAAACTCTAGGTTCCATAACCAAAGTAGACGTTTTATCTTTCTCACTGTCCTCATCAATATATGTCATCAGATGATACCGTAAATTTTAGCCCATAAAATTTTATCTCGATATAAAATCAACTCAACAACGATACCAAGAATTTAAATTTAACAACTGGCCGACAAGAATCAAGCTCAATATCAACAAGCGAGAACGGACGAAAACAAGGGGAAAGGAATTAAAATTTGAATTGTAATAAGATTCTCAAGGGGTCGTCCCAGGAATCTCTCAAGAATTTGTGATTGAGTATTCGCTCTCGTCTAGTATCCTATGTCCTAGATCCTATCGCAGGCACGCAGTAGTATAACAAGGATGTCACACTACTACGACATCGCACAACTCGCGAAGTCTGACCTGCATGGGCCACCACTAAAAATGTGTCACGACCCGCACCCGGAATTGGGGCACGAGTACGCGGGTACATCTAGCCTACGCCGCAGCATCGGCGGTAGAACGCTGTCAAGGTCTTGATACTATCTAGCCAATCTCACACAAGCATCCAATCTCCATAAGGAGCATGGATGACACAAATAAATGAATACATACTCAATCACAGGATTATAGCACGATAGATATCGAACAAAATTAAATACAACACAAGTCCAAAAAGTAATAATCTATCTCAACAATATCCAAGTCTCATAGAAAATGCCGGAACAAATCCGGTACCAAATATTTTGCTAAAAGAACTAACTAAAAATAGTAATTCCGACTAGACCTCCCGGAATCACAACTAAACTACCAAGTCTGCAGCTACTCACCATATGGTCCACAAAGTGTCGGACAGCGGTCCTCTAAGGCATAGTCTGGAAAATTGTTTCCAGTCAGGAAGGAGCAAAGTACAAATCTCAAATAACAGTTCCATATAATTGATAAGGACTATAAAGTAATAACAAATGATGCTAGATACTGAGAAGACAGTGAATAAATGCAAATGGAAAATAAAGAGACAGATAATGTAAAGAGACAGGCAATAGGCAATATGATACAGTCAGTGCATGTATGAAAATGAAAAGAACAAAAAACAGTATCATATACGGGTGATGTAGTATATGATTTAAAATAGGGAACTGTAATCTATTCTAAGTGTTTGGAAATAGTAGGTTTTGAAATGTGATCGGCTTGGGAACATGTACGATAGCTATAGGGCCTGGCTAATCATGGGTGAAGAGCATGATTAACACTTACATTGTTCTATACTACAATAAGAGGTTATGATCACATTTCTTACTAACTACTTCCCCGCCCCCAACTAGTACTGTGGATCCAACCATGACACGTCATGATACACGAGCAAGTCCAATCTATCATGTACGATGTCTAATATACATGTCGTGTACAATGTCAATACGATAATCAAGGTAACATCTCATGCCTGCAGATCCAAGCTATACTAGTCCATGTAGCACAGTGTCAAGGATTCAGATGTAACATTTCTAGATTATTGAACTTTATAGGAATTATCAAAAATTGGAATTATCAGAGAATATACTTGCCTTGGTCCTTAGCTGGTAATTATTGATGTCCTGTGCCAGAGTATCTCCTGGATGAAGTAACAGTCCTAAAATATATCACAATATCACTTGTATCAGATGCTACACTAACACACAATAGAAATACGCTGGCCTCAGGGCTATGCCAGGCAGGGCACTAGTCAACTAGGATCATCTAGTAGGGATACGTAAAACACATTACACTTATTAATACTTACAATATCTTATACATACACCAATTTAAATGTATTTACAATATATATATATATATATATATGCTTTTTAAATACATATTTGATTTTTGCTAGTGGAACATTATATATGTATACTCATATATATGCAAAAATACATTTTAGAATATTTATATATATATAGTCAACATTATCATTTAAATATACTAATACTAATACACCAAATTAAATTTATACTAGCATATACTTTTTATTAAATAGATATTATATAAAAATAAACCAATACATATACATATATACAAACCAATTAGAAATATTGTGAATATATTAAGTATACAAAATATGCATATATACATATACCAAATTAATTATATATACTATATATACGTATTACATATATACTAAGTAGATTAAATATATACATATATATAAATATACCTACACATACCAATTAAATATATATTGAAAATATACTAAGTATATATATAGAATATATGTATACACATATACCAATTATAGTACACTATACATTATATTAATCATACTAATACATTAATTACATTAACATACTAATGCATTATATATATACTATACATTATGAGTTTAAATATTAATTAAATAAATGCTATACATATTCATGTATTTAAAGAATTAATTAAATACATACTTATTATACAATTTAATAAAAATAAATAATATACATATTCATATGCATTAATTATACTTACATACATACATACATACATGTATTATTGAATACCAAAGAGGGAAGAAGGAGAAGAAACTCACTGTGATGGTCGGGGCTTGGCCGGCCGGACTGATGGTGGTGGTGGTGGTTGTGGTTTGCCTGAGGGAGGATGAGGGAAGTCGGGGCTCGGTTGGCCGCTCGCCGGAGTTGGAGGAGTTCGGGCTCGGAATAGAGATGATGATCTGGGTGGTTGCCGTCGGGTTGATGACGAGAGTGGTGGTGGTGTACGGAGCTTGGCCGGGGCAGATGTGATACAGGGAGGAGCAAGGCCGGGTGCTGGTGGTGAAGTCGAAGGGGGTGTGAGGCTGAGAACTCGCCGGAGAAGGGAGCTTGCAGCGGGAGGGTGAAGCAGGCCGGCCGGAGTCGGCTGACGCGGGGATGGGGAGTTGGAGGAGCTCGTGAGAGGTTGACCGCCGGGCCAGAGTTGAGTCGGCCGAGCAGCAGCAGATGGGGGGAGCAGCGGCTGACCGGAGGGAACTGGCCGCCGGACGCGTCGATGCAGCGCCGGCCGGGGAATCGGGGCTCGGCTTCGGCCCGCCGGAGTTGGCCGGGTGGCCGGAGCACAGGGAGATGAGGATGGTTTCCCCCCTCTTTTCAATTTTAATTCAATTTAAATAAGAGAAGGAAAAGAAGAAGGGAGAAGAAGAAGAAAAGAGAAGAAGAAAGGAAAGAGAAGAAGAAAAGAAGAAGGAGAACTCCTACGTTGGAGAGAGAGAGAGAGGATGTGGGGGCTTGGGGAGTTGTGCTACCTAGGTTTTCTAGGTATTAGGGTTTGATGGAACATTAAATAAGGAGAGGGTGTTGTGAAATCAAGGGTGGTGATTGACCCCCTTTAAATGAGGGGTCCCGATTGGTCATGAAGGAAAA